>JARQOD010000608.1:0-137011 GCA_033576555.1 Oophaga sylvatica
CCATATTATCAATGACTGTGGAAATTTCATGTTCTCTTCAGGCAGTCATCTTTATAAATCTCATTGGAACGGCACCAAACAAACGTTCCAGCATCATCACCTTGCCCAATCCAGATTCACTATTCATCACTGAATATGACTTTCATCCAGTCATCCACAGTCCACGATTGCTTTTCCTTAGCCCATTGTAACCTTGTTTTTTTCTGTTTAGGTGTTAATAATGGCTTTTGTTTAGCTTTTCTGTATGTAAATCCCATTTCCTTTAAGCGGTTTCTTATAGTTCGGTCACAGACTCCAGTTTCCACCCATTCGTTCCTCATTTGTTTTGTTGTGCATTTCCTGTTTTGGAGACATATTGCTTTAAGTTTCCAGTCTTGACGCTTTGATGTCTTCCTTGGTTTACCAGTATGTTTGCCTTTAACAACCTTCCAATGTTGTTTGTATTTGGTCCAGATTTTAGACACAGCTGACTGTGAACAATCAACATCTTTTGCAACATTGCATGATGATTTACCCTCTTTTAAGAGTTTGATAATCCTCTCCTTTGTTTCGATTGACATCTTTCGTGTTGGAGCCATGATTCATGTCAGTCCACTTGGTTGCAACAGCTCTCCAAGGTGTGATCACTCCTTTTTAGATGCAGATTAACGAGCAGATCTAATTTGATGCAGGTGTTAGTTTTGGGAATGAAAATTTACAGGGTGATTCCATAATTTTTTCCCTCAGAATTGAGTGATTCCATAATTTTTGCCCTATGCTTGGTTATAAAAATAACTATTACTGACTACCACATTATTTGTTCTTGATTTCTTTTAGTGTTTCTTAAAGCCAAAAAGTTGCTATTTGAAATGACTTCAGTAGTGTGCCATGTCTGCAATGTTTTTTTTCAACAAAATAAAACAACTGAATGAACATCCTCCAAGGTCGGTGATTCCATAATTTTTGCCAGGGGTTGTATTACTTACCCGCAAGGCCTTGGAGTGGGTTACTCCTCTGTGGGAACGGAGTGACCTGGTAGTGGCCAATGTGGGTCTCTTTCTCAGAATCCTAAAAAGTGTGTTCCTCGGTCCTCAGGTCACACATGATACAGCTCTTAACCCCTTAACGACCAAGCCATTTTGTAGGTTAAAGACCAGGCCAATTTTTACATTTCTGTCCACTGTCTCTTTATGAGGTTATAACTCTGGAACGCTTCTATGGATCTTGGCGATTCTGAAACTGTTTTCTCGTGACAAATTGTACTTCATGATAGTGGTAAAATTTCTTCAATATAACTTGCGTTTATTTATGAAAAAAAACGGAAATATGGCAAAAATTTTGAAAATTTTGCAATTTTCAAAGTTTTAATTTTTAGGCCATTAAATCAGAGAGATATGTCACACAAATTAGTTAATAAATAACATTTCCCACATGTCTACTTTACATCAGCACAATTTTAGAACCAAAATTTTTTTTTGTTAGGAAGTTATAAGTGTTAAAAGTTGACCAGCAATTTCTCATTTTCCCAACAAAATTTACAAAACCATTTTTTTTAGGGGCCACCTCACATTTGAAGTGAATTTGAGGTGTCAATATGACAGAAAATACCCAAAAGTGACACCATTCTAAAAACTGCACCCCTCAACGTGTTCAAAGCCACATTCAATAAGTTTATTAACCCTTTAGGTACTTCACAAGAATTGAAGCAATGTGGAAGGAAAAAATGAACATTTAACTTTTTTTCCCAAAATTTTTCTTTCGACACAATTTTTTAAAATTTTGTCAAGGGTATCAGGAGAAAATGAACCACAATATTTGTTGTACAATTTCTCAAGAGTACACCGATACCCCATGTGTGGGGTAAACCACTATTTGGGCACGTGGCAGAGCTCGGAAGGGAAGCAGCGCCATTTGACTTTTTTGGCTGGAATTGAGATTGGACGCCATGTCGCATTTGGAGAGTCCCTGTGTGCCTAAACAGTGGAAACCCCCACAAGTGACCCCATTTTGGAAACTAGACCCCCAAGGAACTTATCTAAATGTGTTGTGAGAGCTTTTAACCCCCAAGGGCTTCACAGAAGGTTATAACGTAGAGCCGTAAAATTAAAAAATCATATTTTTTCCACAAAAATGATCTTTTCATCCCAATTTTTATTTTCCAAAGGATAAAAGAACCCCAGAAGTTATTGTGCAATTAGTCCTGAGTACGCTGATACCCCATATGTGGGGGTAAACCACTATTTGGGCGCATGGCAGAGCTCGGAAGGGAAGCAGCGCCATTTGACTTTTTTGGCTGGAATTGAGATTGGACGCCATGTCGTATTTGGAGAGTCCCTGTGTGCCTAAACAGTGGAAACCCCCCACAAGTGACCCCATTTTGGAAACTAGACCCCCAAGGAACTTATCTAGATGTGTAGTGAGAGCTTTGAACCCCCAAGGGCTTCACAGAAGGTTATAACGTAGAGCAGTAAAATTAAAAAATCATATCTTTTCCACAAAAATGATCTTTCCACCCCAATTGTTATTTTCCAAAGGGTAACAGGACCCCAAAAGTTATTGTGCAATTTTTCCTGAGTACGCTGATACCCCATATGTGGGGGTAAACCACTATTTTGACGCATGGCAGAGCTCGAAAGGGAAGGAGCGCCTTTTTCAAATGCAGACTTTGATGAAATGGTCTGCGGGTGTCATGTCACGTTTGGAGAGCCCCTGATGTGCCTAAACAGTAGAAACCCCCCACAAGTGACTCCATTTTGGAAACTAGACCCCCCAAGGAACTTATCTAGATGTGTGGTCAGCACTTTGAACCCCCAAGTGCTTCACAGAAGTTTATAGCGTAGAGCCGTGAAAATAAAAAAATCATATTTTTTTCCACAAAAATGACCTTTTTGCCCCCAAATTTTTATTTTTCTAAGGGTAACAGGAGAAATAGGACCCCAAAAGCTATTGTGCATTTTGTCCTGAGTACGCTGATACCCCATATGTGGGGGGAACCATTGTGATCGCCTTACTGCGATCTTTGGGAGGCACAATGAACAAATCCACAAAAGGTGAAGAATTGTTTTTCTTTTTTACGTCGTTCCTCGTGCGGTATTAGTGATCGGTGCGATTACGGTGATACCAGATTTATACCCTTTTTTCATGTTTAGCTTCTGTCACACACTAAAAGATGCTTTTTTTTGGAATAATTTTTTGTAAGAAATTTTTGCATCGCCGTATTTTGAAAGCTATAATTTTTCCATATTTCGGCCGACAGAGTTATCTGTGGGCTTATTTTTTGCGGGACGAGCTGAAGTATTTATTGGTACCATATTCGGGCACATAACGTTTTCTAATCGCTTCCTATTCCGATTTTTGTGGAAGCAGAATGAACAAAAACCAGCAATTCAGGAATTGTTTTTTTTTTTCCTCCATTCCGTGTGTGGTAAAATTGATAAAGCAGTTTTATTCTTCGGGTCACTACGATTACAGCGATACCTCATTTATATATTTTTTTTTATGTTTTGGCATTTTTTACACAATAAAAAATTTTATAGAAAAAATAATTATTTTTGCATCAGTTTATTCCGTGAGCTATAACTTTTTTATTTTTTCGCTGATGATGCTGTATAGCGGCTTGTTTTTTGCGGGACAAGATGACATTTTCAGTGGTACCATGATTATTTAGATCTGACTTTTTGATCGCGTGTTATTGCACTTTTTCCAAGCGGTATGATGATACCGCTTGGAAAAAGTATAATTTACTACTTTTTTGTGTTTTTTTTTATGGCTTTCACTGAAGGGGTTAACTAGGTATACGCTTTTATAGATGGGATTTTTACGGACGTGGCGATACCAAACATGTGTATTTTTTTTGTTTTTTTATTTTTTTATTACATAAAAATGTGTATTTTTTAGGGGATTTTTTTAAATTATTTTTTAATATTTTTTTTACAATTTTTTTAAAAAATGATTTTTTTTAACTTGTCCCTTTATGGGACTTTCACTTTTTTTACTTTTTATTGCAGTTACAATGCATTGCAATGCTCCAGCATTGCAATGCATTGTACCTATGGGGAAAGCTGCTGTGAGCATGATCACAGCAGCTTTCCGTAGCTAGATGACCCGGAGGTTGTCATGACAACCCCTGGGTCATCAAGGCAGAGATCGGGCCCTGCAAATACATTGCAGGACGCCGATCAGAGGCAGAAGGAGCTCCCGACCCTCTACCTCCCCCCCTGAGCTCTGCGATCGCGCTCGATCGCAGCAGTCAGGGGGTCAACAGCAAGGGGTGGTGGGGGCTCCGCTACTGGCTGTCAGTGCAGGAAGCCTGGCCACTGCAGCGCCGGCTCCTGCACTGATCGCACTGGAGAAGCTGAAATTTCAGCTTCTCCTGCGCGATCGCTGCTGTGTTTGGTCAGTCATATTGACTGACCAAGCACAGCGCTGTAGGTGCGGGGACCGACGGCAAAGGTCCCCGCACCGCTTGCCGTGCCTGTCAGCTGTCTGTGACAGCTGTCGGCACTGATCTACCACTGCGTGTTTACACGCAGTGGTAGATCAAAGGCATGACGTGCACAGTCCGTCTGGTGCCGGAACTGACACCCGGCCATGACGGACTGTGCACATCATTGGACATTAAGGGGTTAAGCTGCCCACATTAGTGCAGGGCTCCACCACTGCTAGTCATTATGCCGTCCAGTTCAGGACATTAGCGGCAGAACTGGATTGGTCTGAACCGTCACTAATACCGGTGTTCTGGAAGGGTTTGGCTGGGCATATAAAAGATGCTCTAGCCACCAGGGAGATTCCAACCTCCCTGGAAGAGTTAATGACCCTCGCCAACCATATTGACTTACGTCATGCAGAAAGCAAGTTGGAGCTGAAGGTCTCTAAACCTCGGTTTCCGTTGGCACCGTCATTTTCCAAATTGACTTCCGAATCCATGGTTCCAGACACAGAACCGAGCCAATGGACATTTCTCAGACCTGGAAATGGTCTCCTCATTCCCGTCCTACGCATCTCTTGGTGTACCCAATAAAAAGGGTTCCAAGCGGGCGGGGGAACGGGAGTATCTAACCACCATCGGAGGAGGTGTGTTAGACTCAGGGACTTCTTCCTCCAGACTTGCCTATAACGTGACGTTGCTCTTCGGAACAACCATGGTTGATGCCAAGGCTGTGGTGGATTCTGGGGCTGATGACAATTTTTTGTATCAACCTTTGCCCAGAAGCACGCCGTTCCTATGGAACTACTGTCCAGACCCATAAACATCAGGGTAGTTAATGGTTCCATGTTAGACACCCAAATCACCCACCAGTCTATCCCACTCACCATGTCATTTCCTCAGGGTCACCGGGAGGATATCTCGTTTCTTATCCTTCCTGGAGGATTGGATGAGGTGCTATTGGGTCTTCCGTGGTTACGTTCTCACAACCCACATATAAACTGGAACACGGGGACAGTTTATTCATGGGGTGAGAGATGTACTACCCAGTGTATGGTGGCATCAACTCGGAAGGTGGTTTTAGAGCCGCCGGCCGGTTTAGAGGCACTTCCAGAGCAATATTGGAGCTATGCAGATGTATTCTCGAAAAAGGCTGCAGAGACCTTGCCTGCCCACCGACCGTATGATTGCGCCATAGATCTGATCCCCGGATCAGAGCCTCCTCGCCGTAGGGTTTATCCCCTGTCTGTCCCTGAGACCCAGGCTACAGTATGTCCGATTACATCAAGGAGAACCTAGCTCAGGGGTTTATCAGGAAATCGGTCTCTCCTGCTGGAGCGGGGTTCTTCTTCTTTCAGAAGAAAGGAGGCGACCTATGTATGTAGATTGATTACAGGGTATTAAAAGCAATCACCATGATCTCTGAATTGTTCGACAGGCTTCGAGGGGCTAAAATTTTCACTGAATGAAACCTGCGTGGGGCCTATAACCTCATACGAATCCGTGAGGGCGACGAGTGGAAGACGGCCTTTAATACTCGTGATGGCCACTACCAGTACCTCGTCATGCCCTTCGGTTTATGCAATGCCCCTGCCGTCTTTCAGGATTTTGTCAATGATATCTTTCGAGATCTGCTCCTGTCCTCCGTGGTAGTATATCTTGACGATATCCTGATCTTTTCCCCGGACCTCTTCACACACAGAGAGGATGTGCGCAGAGTTTTTGAGCGTTTGCGTGCAAATTCTCTGTATTGCAAGCTGGAGAAATGCCAGTTCGAACAGGAGTCTTTACCATTCTTGGGTACATTGTATCCAGTAAGTGCTTGGCCATGGATCCCCAAAAATTGGTAGCCATACAAAATTGGCTGGAGCCCCATTCTCTAAAGGTGCTGCTGTGCTTCATGGGGTTCATCAATTATTATCGGCAATTTATACCACACTTTTCTACACTGGTGGCTAGTGTTGAGCGATACAGAAAAAAGACAGAAGCACCCGACATGAAATGACACTTGGTGTACATAGGGTTAACCATGTCTTTTCATGTCGTTTGCAATCTGATTTGCACAAACAATTACATCAGTCTATGTGTGCAAAATTTCACACCTGTAGGGGTTAATTAAAGGTGTAAATTCGTTGTAAAAAAAACTGACTTTTTTGCTACGAATTTACACCTTTAATTAACCCCTACAGGTGTGAAATTTTGCACACTTACACTCATGTAATTGTTTGTGCAAATCAGATTGCAAACGACATGAAAAGACATGGTTAACCCTATGTACACCAAGTGTCATTTCATGTCGGGTATCAAACTACATGAAAAGACATGGTTAACTCTATCTAAACCAAGTGTCATTTCATGTCGGGTTCTGCATTTTCACAAAAGCCGGCAATTGAATTAGCGGCTATTATACTATGTAGAAGTGTATGAACTATAAATATAAATATATATATATATGTGTCACAAATTTAATGACATGTATATATATATATGAGGTGTAAAATTGCTGAAAAAAAATGCGTGGGCTCCCGCCCTATTTTTGCAACCAGACAGACAAAGCCAGTGAGTGGGGGCAGATAATAATAGCCCAGAGAGGGACCATTATTTTTGCCCCCCCCCCGGCTACTAACATCTGCCCCCAGACACCCCAGAAAGGGCAAATCTCTAATTAGATTTGCCCTTTCTGGCACTTTGCCCGTCTATTCCCATTTCCCTGTAGCGGTGGCGAATGGGTTAATAAGGGGTTAAAATGACCTTGCAATTGAAAGGTCACTTTAAGCCAGGTTAATAATTGAGAGCTGTCAATTAGACAACTATCAATTATTAATCCTATTGTATGAAAGAAAAATCAAACACACACACTTTAATAAAAAAGAAGTTTAATGAAATAATCACACAGTTTTTGACCATATTTTATTTTCCTGCTAAAACCATTTCCTGTAATAAAAATAAAATAATAAAGCAAAATTATTCTTACCAATCCGATGTACAGTCAGGTCCCACGGTGTAATCCTTCAGAAAGGGTTAATGTTTACTGCAGGGACCGCAGCTAATGCTGCAGCCTCACAGTAAACCCCCAAATGAATGAGTTCCTCTCCTGGCTGACAGGAGAGGAAGTGGAAAGCTTAATTGACTGCTTTCCACTTTCACTTCAGGTCAGCCAGGGACACAATCAGTGACGTCAGAGGGAACTGGTTAACAAAAATAGGGGATCCCCTCGAAAAAAATTGGCGTGGGGTCCCCCCTATTTTTGTTAACCAGCCAGATGAAGCAGACCGCTGAGGCCTGGATTTTCAGGCTGTTAAGGAGCCAAGATCCATGGACCTTGCCAGCCTGATAATACCAGGCCACAGCAGTCTGCATATCTTGGCTGATTAACAAAAATAGGGGATCACCTCGAAAAAAATTGGCGTGGGGTCCCCCCTATTTTTGTTAACCAGCCAGATGAAGCAGACCGCTGAGGCCTGGTTTTTCAGGCTGGTAAGGATCCAATATCCATGGACCTTGCAAGCCTGATAATACCAGGCCACAGCAGTCTGCTTAGCTTGGCTGGTTAACAAAAATAGGGGATCCCCTCGAAAAAAAAACGGCGTAGGGGTCCCCCTATTTTTGTTAACCAGCCAAGTAAAATGCAGACTGCTGCGGCCTGGTATTAAAAGACTGTCAAGGCCCATGGATTTTGGCCCTCAACAGCCTGATAATACCAGGCTACAGCAGCCCCACATTTGGCGCATCAAAAGATGTGCCAATTGTGGCACTTTACCCGGCTCTTCCCACTTGCCCTGTAGCGGTGGCATGCGGGGTAATAAGGGGTTAATGTCACCGTTGATTGCACGGTGACAATAAGCCCGGTTAATAATGGAGAGGCGTCAATAAGACACCGATCCATTATTAATCCCAAAGTTATTAAATGCATAAAAAAAAGACAAAGCAAGAAAAAAGTATTTTAATGAAATAAAAGAGACAACACAGTTTTCATTTCTTTTATTGTACTCTCATTCCTGCGACGCCATCGATCTCCTGTAAAAAAAGAAAAAAAACAAACCAACAGTATACCACCTGTCCGACGCAGTCCATAGTAACGACTGTCCCACGGCGATCCAGCTCTGCTATATCGCAATGACAGGCAGAGCCTGTCATCGCGACGCAGCACAGCTGATTACCTGCTTCCCCGGCGGTGACGTCATCGGACTGACTGCTTTACGGCCGGGATTACCCAGCAGTCACTGCAGTTATCGCGAGAAACTGCATGTGACCGCCGGGGAAAGATGATGGCGGCCATGAAGCAGTCCAGGCCGTGACCGCCGGAGATCTTCTGCCAGGTAAGTGCCGCTGACTCCTGACAGACCCGACCGACGGACACTGACAGTGACAGACCCGACCGACGGACACAGACAGTGACAGTGACAAATCCGATTCCGGTATTCGATATGACGAAAATATCGGTATTCGGAATCGAAAGGCCGATACAGCTAATATCGGCCGATACCCGATATTTGCAGTATCGTATCGCTCAACACTACTGGTGGCTCCTTTGGCCGCGCTAACCAAGAAAGGTGCCAACCCCAAAAACAGGTCTAAAGAGACATCTGAGGCTTTCCCTGAGATCAAGTCTTATTTCTCGAAAGCTCCCATCTTACATCGGCGAGATATCAATAAGCCATTCTATTTGGAGGTCAACGCATCATCTGTAGGGGCAGCTGCTGTCCTTTCCCAAAAGAATTGGCAGGGTCGGAGAAGACCATGTTTTTTCTTCTCCAAGACCTTTTCTCCAGTGGAGAGGAATTATACTATTGGGGATAAAGAGTTACAATAAAATTGGCTTTTGTTGAATGGAGGTATCTATTGGAGGGAGCTAAACATCCGTTTGTGGTGTATTCTGACCATAATAGTCTCTCATACCTCCAGACGGCGCAGCGTCTCAACCCGAGGCAGGCTCGGTGGTCTCTCTTTTTTGCCCGATTCAATTTCACTGTCAAGTTTCTGAAAGGAGAGAAAAATCCTCAGGCGGATGCTTCATCTAGGTCCATGGATACGATAGAGGATGACGATGAGCCCAGAGTTATCGTTCCTCCTGAGAGTATGCGAACAGTGGCACCGGTGACTCTAGACCAGTCTCCACCCGGGAAGATGTTTGTTCCCCTGAACCTACAGAATGAGGTGCTCTTGTGGGCACATGCCTCTAAGGTCAAAGGGCATTTTGGAATCAAACGCACCGCTGAGTTCCTCCAACGCTCGTATTGGTGGCTTCGGTTGTCCCAGGACGTTGAAGAATACGTCCAATCATGCATCTCCTGCGTGAGAAATAAATCCACTCACCAGAGTCCGGCGGGTCTTCTACATCCGATACCCGTGGCGGATAGACCTTGGGAGCTGATTGGGATGGATTTTGTGGTTAAGTTACCGAAGTCCCAAGGTAATATGACCATATGGGTGGTTTTTGACCATTTTTCTAAAATGGTTCACCTGGTACCCCTTCCTAGGGTTCCTTCTCTCCGGGTTCTGGTATCACTATTTATTTGCCAAATTTTCCGTCTGCACGGGATGCCCGATAGGATTGTTTGTGATCGAGGTCCTCAGTTCACCTCTCGGTTTTGGAGAGAATTGTGTATCCTGTGTAGTATTGAACTGAAACTCTCTACTGCCTATCACCCGGAGACCAACGGCCTGGTGGAATGCACTAATCAGACGCTTGTGACATACTTGCGTCATTTCGTTTCTGCCAATCACAATAACTGGGCAAATTTGCTTCCTTGGGCAGAATTAGCTTTAAATAATGCAGTGGCGGATTCCACAGGTCAGACTCCTTTCCTGTTGAACAATGGTCAGCACCCACGTGTGCCAGTCCCTATACCAGTTAACTCTGAGGAGCCTGGGGTTAGAGATTGGGCTATGGAGGCGCGGAACGTCTGGGATCAGACACAGGAAGCGTTATTGGCCTCCAAAAATCGGATGATACAGTCGGCTGACACTCATCGTCGTCCAGCCCCCGTTTTCTATCTGGGCGACAGGGTCTGGCTCATAGCTCGCAATATTAGTGGTCGCGGGGAATTGGCTAAATTCACCCCCCCAGTTAATTGGTCCTTTTACAGTTCTGGCCAAAGTAAATCCCGTGGTGTATCGTCCACAATTGCCTCGGCACTTGAGGATACATGACACATTCCATGTGTTACTCCTGAAAACCGTTCGTCTGATGAAATTCTCGAAACTCAGCACGCCTCTGACACTAGGGGGGGAGGATTTCGAGGTAGAGGCGATTGTGGGGTCTAAGGTGTTGCGTGGAAATTTTTTTTATTTGGTACACTGGAGGGATTGCAGTTCTGAGGATCGCACTTTGGAGCCCATAGACCATATTCATGCTCCACTACTCATTGAGGAATATGAGCGTAAAGTGGAGGGGGATAATGTTAGGCATCAGGCGACTGCGGGATCTGAACCTGGATCCAAGGAGTCTGTGGTCTCCCATCCAGATCCAGCCAAGGCAGATACTGCTCAGCTTTGCAGTTGATCCCAGTGTGATGAACAAGCACACGGACCGCCACACGGTAGCCCGAGATAACACGGCTTGTGATCCCTCCGTTGCCACAAATGTGACGAAAACGCAGCATACACACGACGGCTGCTGCCGTCCAACTCAATGTGTCAGGAATAATTTGCAGGGATTTATAATTATCCCACTTCCACTTAGGAACTTGCAGCTCTCTGGCGCCCCCTTACCCTCAGGTCAGTCAGGGAACTGCACCTAGGATAATTAGTCGCCAGACGGGCCGCTTGGATGTGTGCTGGCTATGGGGAACGCTGGAGTGAGGGAATTATAATTACTCCGGGCCGCAGCCAGGCAATACACTTATAAAACCCGCTCCGTCACTGCCAACGCCACCCCACAGTTCAACACTTTACACCCCTTCTTTTTAGCTGCCACGAGCTACGATTTACTTAATGAACAATTTATCAAGAGGGTCCGTAGCAACCCCAAATCAGTAGCGTAGTACTTCAGGCACGTGCTAATTCGCTTATAGAGCAGGAGAAACAAACTAATAATTTTATAGGTTTATTCCTAAAGATGCAGGCAGTGTTTATACAATATAAAAAGATGTAACAAGCTGAGACAATACAATTATGTACAATACAGTTAAAACTAAAACAGGATTAAAGGTGAAAAACTTACATGATACTTAGGTAGTTACAGGCAAGACAGGCTGGGAGAGGAGCCACATGTCATAGTTTATTTGCAGATCTGTTAGTCACGTCATCACAGCCTGGAATGATGAGGGGGGGCTAGCTGCAAGACTTATACATGTGGGCTGGTGACCTCACAAAAGGGGATGGTTTTCTGGCCACCTCCCAGGGCTAGAAGTTATAGTTTGAAGCTCTGGAAAGTCATAAGGACCATAACTCAGCGGGGATAGCGAATATGAGACCTATCACGATCTATTTGAAATGACTGTTCAATGACCAACTAGGTGGATAGTGCATGATGATCCGAATCCATTTCTCGGTCTGTGGAGTACGGTTCACCAGTCACGGACGACGCTGATGGACGCACGATTCAAAACCGTAGCTTTAGTGTCTCTAACGTAAGCTCACACCGTGTTATGGACAGATGATTAGATTTCCCTTGTATAGGATAAGTGAAGAGAAAGTTGAAGCTTGGAGACAAAGGAATTCCTGAGGTGGGGGCTAAAGGGATAGAGTGAGCTGTTCGTTCAAACAGTGAATTGCAGTGAGCTGCAGGCACAAGGGGGGATGAGGGGGTGGCTTTGCTCTGTGCTGGCAAAACGATGGGGGTCGTAGTTCTTTGTGGAAAGTTCTAGAACAGCACAAGGAATGGAGCTTCCAGTATCATCACACCTCCCCGTCTTAGAGTGAGCTAAGGAGGCATGACCTGTCGGTAATCCGCCATGCGCACCTCAGCGGGTTCGCCACGCCGTGACAACCCATCAGCATTCCCATGATCGCTGCCTTTCTTGTGTTGTATGGCAAAATCATACTGCTGTAAGGCAAGGTTCCAGCGTAGCAACCTACCATTGGTTCGGACACTGTGTGCAGCCAGCTCAGAGGGTTGTGGTCGGTGACCACCTTGACGGTGCGCCCGTACAGGTAGGGCTGCAAACGTTGCAGTGCCCAGGCCATGGCCAGGCACTCCTTCTCGATGGTGGAGTATGCCACTTCCCTCGGCAGAATTTTCCGGCTCAGGTACAACACAGGGTGCTCCTGGTTCCCCGAATCAACCTGGCTGAGTACAGCACCGAGGCCAAATTCGCTGGCGTCGGTCTGTACCAGGAACGGCCAACTGCTGTCGATGGCTTTCAACACTGGAGAGCTGCACAGGGCTGTTTTCAAAGCTCGGAATGCCGCCTCACAGCCATCTGTCCCATTGACTGTTTGGGGTAGACCGCCCTTGGTGAGGTCCATCAAGGGTTTTGCAATGGCGCTATAGTTCTGTACGAAGCGCTTATAGTACCCTGCAGTGCCCAGGAAGGATTTCACACGCTTTTTGGTCCTGGGGGTGGGCCAGGACACGATCAAGTCCACTTTCTCTGGCTCCGGACTCATGGAACCCCCGCCTACCCGGTGCCCCAGGTAGTGGACCTCCCTCATGCCCATCTGACATTTTCCCGGCTGATGGTCAGACCTGTCTGGTGGATATGCTTGAGCACCTCCTGGAGATGCTGAAGGTGTTCCTCCCAGGTGGAACAGAAGACGGCAATGTCGTCCAGGTATGCCACGGCATACTCCTCCAGTCCCTGAAGCAGATGGTTGACCATCCGCTGAAAAGTGGCAGGGGCATTCTTCATGCCGAAAGGCATGACCGTGGACTCGTACAGTCCAAAAGGGGTGATAAAGGCGGATTTCTCCTGTGCCGCAGGGCTCAGGGGAATCTGCCAGTATCCCCTGCTTAAATCCATGATGGATATGTACTTGGCATTCGCCAACCGCTCCAGCAGATCCTCGATGTGTGGCATTGGGTGCGCATTAGAGGTAGTGATGGCGTTGAGCCCCCTGTAGTCCACGCAGAACTGGGTGGTCCGATCCTTTTTAGGCACGAGAATAACAGGTGAGGCCCACGCTCTCTTGGACCGTCGGATCACCCCCAGCTGCAACATCTCCTTTATCTCCTGGCGCATAATTTGCTGCACCTCCTCAGAGATCCGATAAGGTGTCCGCCGTAGTGGGGCGTGATCCCCGGTGTCCACCTTGTGGACTGCCAACTCCGTCCATCCGGGTTGGTTGGAGAACACGGCCCGGAAGGGTTCCAGTGTGGCCAGCAACTGCAACCGCTGGGAGACGGTTAGCGAGGCATTTACCTCCATGTCCTCAATGGACCCATCGGCCTTGGCTTCGGCCAGCATGTCCAGGAGGGGGTCTTCCTCCCCGTCCTCGGGCAGGTTGCAGACCGGTAGGACGCAGGCTTCACATTCGTGATGGGCCTTCATCATGTTGACGTGAAAGGCCTGGCGCCTACCCCGAGTGTGGTCAAGCGTGACCACGTAGGTGACTGGGTTGAGCTGTTGGTGCACGACGTACGGGCCTTCCCAGGCTGCCTGAAGCTTATCCTTTGGTACAGGGACCAGCACCCACACCTTTTGACCCACCTGTTGGTCCGCTCCCGGGCGTTCTGGTCGTACCAGTGCTTCTGGTCAGCCTGAGCGTGCGTCATGTTGTCATGCACCAACTGCGTCAAGGTCTGCATCTTGTCGCGGAAGCGCATGACATAATCCACGATGGACACTTCCGTGGGGTTTAGCTCATCTTCCAGGATTCTCTTATCAACCCAAGGGGTCCCCGGACTCGCCTGCCGTACAGGAGCTCGAAGGGGAGAACCCCGTCGAGTCCAGCGGGACTTCTCTGTAGGCAAATAGCAGGTGTGGGAGCTACCGCTCCCAATCACGTCCCTGGGTCTCAACCAGCATGCGGAGCATCTGTTTGAGGGTACCGTTAAAGCGCTCACACAAACCATTGGTCTGTGGTGATACGCACTCGATACCATACGCGTCACCTGCATTTTCCTGCAGAGAGCCTCCATTAAGCGAGACATAAATTGGGTCCCTCCATCGGTAAGCATCTCCCTGGGAAATCCTACCCGTGAAAAGATGGTCACCAGTGCATCCGCCACTTTATCTGCCTTAGCTGAGGACAGAGCTACTGCCTCCAGGTACCGGGTAGCGTAGTCTACCACAGTAAGAATGTATCGTTTTCCAGAGCTGCTGGGGACGGCCAGCGGGCCCACAATGTCCACCGCGATCCTCTGGAAAGGCTCCTCTATCCCTGGCAACGGGATCAGGGGAGCCTTAAGAGCAGGCCCCGACTTCCCCACTCTTTGACAGGTGATACAGGAGCTGCAGTAGTTAGTCACATCTGTCCCCATCTTGGGCCAATAGAAGTGTTGAGACCAGCTGGGCCTTAGTTTTGCTGTTCCCCAAGTGTCCAGCGAGTGGAATCTCATGGGCAATGCGCAACAACTCACCTCGGAACTGGTGCGGGACGACCAGCTGTTTTTCCCTCAACCACTCCTTTTGGGAATCTCCGGGTACTGACTCCCGGTACAACTTCCTCGTTCCCAGAACACCCTCTCCTTATCAATCACGGAGGTGGGCGTCTCGACGAGGTACCTCAAGTTCTCCAGGCTCGCATCTGAGTGCAGAGCGGCCTGTAACTCCTGGCTGGAGGCAGCCAGAAGTGACGTCAGGATTCCTTCCTCACTGGGACCCTCTGGGACCAGCTCTGGGTCCACCTCTGGTTCAGTCTCTCCTGTAGCGGAGGAGGGTCCAGATGGCAGGGCGCTACCTGCGATCCGGGTACTCTGACTGCGGGTGACAGCAGCTACATATGCAGTCGCCCTGGGGATTCCTACAGACCAATCAGCCTGCGCTGCTATGGGCTCTACCTCCCCATCCACCCCCAACATTTCAGGAGCAGTGCTACTTATGGGCCAGTTACCTTCCTCAGTGGCACTGGTCAGTGTCATGGCGTCACCTTCTTCACGTTCCCATGCACCTCCCCTTTTCTTGAGCACTGTTGCTTGCTCCTGCTAGGGGTTCCTCAGCCGTCTCACTCCACAGAGCGACGTGGCTGAACGCTCCTGTACCTGTGGACACATCTACCACTTCAGAGAAAGGGTTAACAGGTTTAGATGGCACAGATACATCACTATCAGCATCATTCCTAGGGAAAGAAAGGTTATCAGTTGCATAATCACTTCGCTAAACATTGGCAGGTAAAACAATTCAGTTTCCCATCATCATCAACATCATCATCATGGCTAACGTTAACCTTATTACGAGATTGGGGTGGTGTGTCAGGGACATAGTACGCGACCATCCTCCCCAGATCAGTCCCCAATAAAACATCAGTGGGCAGGTTTTCGGACACCCCCACTTCCATCACCCTGCTCCCCGCACCCCAGTCAATGAAAACCCGTGCCATCGTCAAGGGGCAGCGGACGCCCCCAATCCCGGTGACAGTTTGGGTTTTCCCCGGAATCAACTCTTCAGGGGCCGCCAGTTCGGGTCGGATGAGGGTTCGTTCAGCCCCAGTGTCCTTGAGGCCTGTAGCATGACGGGCCCCCACACGGACAGGCTGCACGTTGTCATCAACCTCCCACCACACCACCCACCAAAAAACCAGAGGCGTTGGGCCTGGAGACTTGGCTGGGGGGTTCTTCTGCCTCTCCGGACAGGTGCCGCTGATGTGTCCAGTCTGTTTACAGGAGAAAAAAAATGGCGGGGTTCTATAGTAATGGCTGTGAACTAGAGGAAAGGGAATAGTGCACTCCCAGTCAGGAAATGCTAGGCAGGGGCAATTCATGGGGTTGTTTGCAGGACATTACGACCCCATTTGTTCCCCAGCAGGCGGTGAAAATGCATGTCTTCCGGCACCTCGGGTATTTCCAGTTGGCCTCATAGCTGTCCGGTCGAATCATGAGCGGGTTTTAGAAATGCTCACCTCCTGGTCTCGGTCACAGGAGCTGACACTGTCGGTCACCGACAGCTGGGTCGCTACAGATGCAGGAACTGGTTTTCCATCATCATCCCACATCATGCTACTTCTTAAAGGGGGGTTAACATGTACGCCATTGTATCCACATGGAGGTCACATCAACGCTCGGCCCGTCATAAGTCCTTCGCACCACATCGTGCTAGTTTAACCTGTCGTGGATGGGCCACGTTAGGAGGCCCCAGAACTTCTTTGTCGTATACACTACAGGGCGTTTATCTCTGGTACTTGGCATGATCAGGGCACTGCTTGATGTGGCCACATAGCCCCAAGGCCTGGCGGGAGTTGCAGGCTAACCCCTCCAGGGGGTGCTTTGCCCTTTTACCGGGGTCAAGTGTACCTGGACCCACTTGGTCTCGGTCGATGCTGTGGCACTGGCACATGCAGACGTCTTTGTCATAGGCCCGCAAGGAAAAGTGGTCCAAGGGGCTCCGACTCCTTATTCCATCACTGGGAAAGTCTTCGGCCGGGCTTTGCGACTCTTGAGAGTCACTGCTGGGGGTACAACCTCCGAGCTGTTCGGGTGTAGGCAGTCCCCCCTTGCTGGACCTTCTCCAGCGCGATGTAAGCTCTCTGTGCATCGGGTGCTGCCGCCGCTCAAGCTCGGGCCCGCTCCGAGCTCATCCCGCTTCGGCATCTCCAGCCTAGCTCCTCGGCAATGGGCCGCCTGCTGGCTATTGCTGGATCTCTCAGCCCCGTCGACAATGCTCTGCGGGGATTCATCAGGGCCGTCCTGCAGGTGGGTTCCAGCCCGCCTGCGTGTAAGCTCAAGTGTGAATTGGTGAGCCTCTGCTCCTATGCCCTCCCCGCTGTCAGCATGGTCCTGTGCCATCAGGACCTGGATCAGTTGAGTTTTGGTTTGGCCCATGGGGTCAAGGCCTCGGGAAATGCATATTCCAGCAAGAGTTTCCCTTTTCTGCTGTTTACACCACTCTTCTCCCATCCTCGCCATTGCCAAATAAAAGATAGAATAGAAAAACAAAGAGAAGGGAGGGGTAACCGCAAGTACACACAATTGTCTCAGGACTAATAAACACTGAGCTTGTTCTCCAAAACTTTAGTTGCAGGGTCCCTGAAGAACCGTGTTTTTTAGTGAGAGGAATGATTGCTCAGACCAGATCACTAATGCTCTATAATCCCACCGCTCTGCCACAATGTGATGTATGAGCACACGGACCGCCACACGGTAGCCCGGGGTATCACGGCTTGTGATCCCTCCATTGCCACAAATGTGACGAAAACGCGGCACACACTCGACGGCTGCTGCCGTACAACTCAATGTGTCAGGAATAATCTGCAGGGATTTATAATTATCCCACTTCCACTTAGGAACTTGCAGGTCTCTGGCACCCCCTTACCCTCAGGTCAGTCAGGGAACTGCACATAGGATAATTAGTCGCCAGACGGGCCGCTTGGATGTGTGCTGGCTATGGGGCACACTGGAGTGAGGGAATTATAATTACTCCGGGCCGCAGCCAGGCAATACACTTATAAAACCCGCTCCGTCACTGCCAACGCCACCCCACAGTTCAACACTTTACACCCCTTCTTTTTAGCTGCCACCAGCTACGATTTACTTAATGAACAATTTATCAAGAGGGTCCGTAGCAACCCCAAATCAGTAGCGTAGTACTTCAGGCACGTGCTAATTCGCTTATAGAGCAGGAGAAACAAACTAATAATTTTATAGGTTTATTCCTAAAGATGCAGGCAGTGTTTATACAATATAAAAAGATGTAACAAGCTGAGACAATACAATTATGTACAATACAGTTAAAACTAAAACAGGATTAAAGGTGAAAAACTTACATGATACTTAGGTAGTTACAGGCAAGACAGGCTGGGGGAGGAGCCACACATCATAGTTCATTTGCAGATCTGTTAGTCACGTCATCACAGCCTGGAATGACGAGGGGGGGCTAGCTGCAAGACTTATACATGTGGGCTGGTGACCTCACAAAAGGGGATGGTTTTCTGGCCACCTCTCAGGGCTAAAAGTTATAGTTTGAAGCTCTGGAAAGTCATAAGGACCATAACTCAGCGGGGGACTCTAGCAGAATAATGGCAGACCTATCAGCGATCTTATTCTGAAATGACTGTTCAAATGAGCCCAAACTAGGGTGGGATAGTGCATGGTGCATCCGAGAATTCCATTTCTCGGGTTCTGTTGGAGTTACGGGTTCACCAGTACCACGGGAACGACGCCTGATGGACGCACGATTCAAAACCGTAGCTTTAGTGTCGTAACGTAAGGTCACACCGTGTTATGGACAGATGATTAGATTTCCCTTGTATAGGATAAGCGAAGAGAAAGTTGAAGCTTGGAGACAAAGGAATTCCTGAAGTGGGGGCTAAAGGGATAGAGTGAGCTGTTCGATTCAAACAGTGAATTGCAGTGAGCTGCAGGCACAAGGGAGGAAGGGGGGTGGCTTTGCTCTGTGCTGGCAAAACGATGGGGGTCGTAGTTCTATGTGGAAAGTTCTAGAACAGCACAAGGAATGGAGCTTCCAGTATCATCACACCCAGCATCTAGCCAGTACACAAGAGGCACAAATAGTTACTAGGGTCTTTGTTCATAGTAGCCTTAAACCTAGGTTACGGAACAAGGAAAGGCTGTTGCAAGCCTAAGTCCAGAAATGCCTGCACTGAGCATGTCCGTGACATGGCTAGCCATGATTGGTGCTAAGTGTCAGCTGATCCTCTGACCTGGCATTGCCTGATTGGTCACGGATGACGTCATCGGTGATGCGATTGATGAGATGGCTGGGGGCGGAGCGTAGCCCTTAAATAGCTTTTCTGTCTGCGGCGCGGTCAGATCATACTATGTTAGGCAGTGCTCATGTGTGACGTACCAGAATCTGGGCTCCACATGCTCTCTAGCATTGCTCTCCGGGACCTTGCCAGAGTACGCTCGGCTTATTAGCTCAGGTCCTTCAGGCAGGTTCAGCTTATGCCAGGCAGATAGCCAATGTAGCAGTCTTGCTACGAATATATGTTAGCTATACACCCTGAGCAGACTGTGGGGCGAGTAACCTGTAGCTAATGTAGTGCAGTCTTGCTACGAATATAGGGTAGCTATACACCATGAGCCGACTGCGGGGCGCGTAACCTGGGCATCGCCTGCCAAGCTAAGCAGAGAGTGGCTCAGTCCGGTATCACGCCGGCTGGTAGCACGTACGCCTGGCGTTAGTGGCACGCACTTCCAAGCCGCTGGCACATAGCCTCTGTGCAGTCAACAGGGCTACATCCACACCAGCTTGCAGCACATAGTGCAAATCTAATGTCTGGCAATTGGCTTCTGTGCCATTAACAGGGCTACTTCTATGCCAGTCCTCAGCACTTCTCCCGAGAAGTTAATGGAGATAGTGCAAATGCTATTTCTTGCTTATTGTGAAGTTCACAAGCAAGATCTATATATATTAGTTGTCAGTTATTACCCTCCTAACAAAAGGGTGTTCGGAAGCAGTGAACATAAACTACATCGCGGACCCCGTGTTCGGTTGCAATCCATACCATAAAGTTGTTGCAACCGAGCGCATAACAGAACCTGCACCGATGCTGTTTGCTGGGAATGCCCTAAAAAACGGTTTACCAGAGTTGCTTGTTTGTTGACCAATATTAGCTCGAGGTTTTCCTGTGGCATGATGTTCTGTAATTTGCCTTTATAGCGTGGATCGAGGATGCTGGCCAACCAGTATTGGTCATCCTTCATCATTTTGGCAATGCGGGGGTCCCTTTTTAGGATCCGCAAGGCATAATCACACATGTGGGCCAATTTTCCAGGTGTCAGTGATGCACTGCCAGTGGTGGGTGGAGGAGCACTTTCTGCCAAATCCACATCCCTCCAGTCACGCACCAACCCTGGACCTGAACTTGGCAAGCAAACATTTTATCTTGCCCCCTGGAAGCATCCTCCTCCCTAAAATAATCATCCCCCCTCCTCCTCCTCTTCCTCTTCTTCTTCCACCTCATGCAGGACAGTTCCCTGAGCAGACAGTGGCTGAATGTCATCAAGGCTTCCTCTCCACTGCAGATGCCTGATCCTTAATGTGCATCAAAGTTTGCATGAGCAGACGAATAAGTGGGATGCTCATGCTTATGATGGCGTCATCTGTGCTTACCAGCCGTGTGCATTCCTCAAAACACTGAAGGACTTTACAGAGGTCTTTCAGCTTTGACCACTGCACACCCGACAACTCAATGTCTGCCCTCAAACTACCTGCCGGTGTATCCTCCCATAAATGCATAACAGCCTGCCTCTGATCGCACAGCCTCTCAACCATGTGCATGGTGGAGTTCCACCTTGTTGCAATGTCTATGCATGCGACCTGATCTATGGGCGAGCGATGGATGTGCGAGCACAGTTTTCGCAATTTATGAGCAGGTCTGTTAACTCCGGATAATTATTTAAGAAGCACTGCACCACCAAGTTCAAGGTGTGAGTCAGGTAAGGTATGTGTCTAAAGTTTTGCCAGGGCTATGGCTGCCACAAAATTACATCCGTTATCACTGACTACCTTTCCAGGCTCTAGATGTATACTGCCCAGCCATGTCTCAGTTTCTCGCTGCAAGTATTGGGACAGTACCTCCACGGTGTGTCTGTTGTCGCCCAAACACATCATTTGTAAAACAGCCAGCTGACGCTTACCACTAGCTGTTCGATAGTGGGACACCTGTGTGCAACACAGACAGTTGCGGATGGAGTGCTCGTGCGACTGTGCTCTGTTGACGAGCTTTCGCTTCAGGAAGAGTAGGGTCGAACGCCTAGAGCCAACTGTTGCCTATACCGTGGGCTAGGCAGCACTGTCCCACCGCTGCTGTCCCCTGTGGAGCCTGCATCCACCACATTAACCCAGTGCACAGTGATGGACACGTAACGGCCCTTGCCATGTCTACTGGCCCATGCATTTGTTGTGAGGTGCACCTTTACACTCACTGATTGTCGGAGTGCATGGACAATGCGGTCTTTCCCATGCAGGTGGAGGGCAGGGATGGCTTTTCTAGAAAAGAAGTGGCAACTGGGTAGATCATAGTGTGGGACAGCGTAGGTCATGAGCTCTCGGAACGCTTCGGTTTCAACCAAACGGAATGGCATCATCTCTAATGAGATCAGTTTGGCAATGCAGGTGTTCAAAAAGCGGATGAGAGGATGAGTACTTTCTTGTCCTACTCAGAATGTCTGCTAGGGTGAGCTGGACTTGAGAGCTGCATATCATGGAACTAACGGTGGACATGACGGACTGAGAGGGGGTTGATGATGGTGGTGGTGGTGATGGCCTAGATGCATTCTTTCTATGCAAATCATTGTGATTCTCTGACTGCTTTGGCCTTGCAATGAAAACTCAACATTTCTTGCTGGTGGTGTGCCAACCGGTGGGCTTACAGTGGGGGAAGCGATGGAGCGTTGCAGGCTTACTTCAGTTGGAGCCGGTGCACATGTGCTACCTGAGTTTTTGTACTCCGTCCACGCTTGCATGTGCATTGTCAGTAAATGTCTAAGCATGCAACTGGTATTCAATTTTTTAAATTATTCCCTCAGCTAAAGATCCTTTTGCACTTTTAACAGATAGCCTTTGCCTCATCACTATGATTTTGGTCAAAAATGTGCCACACTGGACTCTTCCTACTATTCTATAAATTGTCAGGCCTTACACGCTGTGCTAATTTGACCATCTGCCCAACCTGTCCTTTTTTTTTTTTTAACACCTTTTTGGAGTGATACGGGCCAGCCAGATAACCGCTGCTGCGATGTCGATACGTGCTGCGGAACCTCCTCCTCTTCTGAGATAATGCCAGTGGCACCCTCTTCCGCCACTAGATGTCAATCCAGGTCAACATTTGGGTCATCCATCACCTCCTCTTCAATTTCATCTGCACCTTCCTCTGTGTCACCGAGTAAGGTGGTAGAGTATTGGCAAGGGGCACCTGAGTTTCATCAGGGTCACATTCTGGCTCAGCAGACTACGAGGGCAATGTAGTGCTGTGGTTGAATGTACCAGCACAATGATCTAGCAGTGGCTGTGCATCAGTGCACTCCATGTCAGATTCATCGTGGACTGGGGAATTCAGGATTTTACTTGATAACCCAGGCTTGGTATGTGAAAAGAGCTCCATGGAGTAATCTGAAGTGTGGCCTGCCGCATCCTTCACTTTTGGTGGGGGTGAAGGACACAAGGAAAGGGGTTGGTCCTGACCAGAAGCCTGCACTGACTACTCAGTACTTTCAGCTTTTGAAACTTCAGAAGAGGAGGAGATAGAGCTGGAGGCTGTTTTGGCAATGTAATAGTAAGGAAATAGTTCAGCTCACCTCCATGGATCCAAAGTCCATCCAAGCAAGGATACATCACTGCCAGACGTTACAATACATGAAGAGACCTTAGCAGCCGGCACATGACTTAGGATAAGATGTGGCTAGATGGTGACATTTGTTTTTTGGCAAAAACATCTGCGCTATTTCTTTGCGACTATTTTAGAGCTCTGATTTTGCTGTAAATGTCTCCTTTCCCCCATCCTGTAGAATGTAAGCCCGAAAGGGCAGGGTCCTCTCCCCTCTGTACCAGTCTGTGATTGTTAGTTTGTTTACTGTAAGTGATATCTGTAATTTGTATGTAACCCCCTCGCATGTACAGCACCATGGAATCAATGGCGCTATATAAATAAATAATAATAATAATAATAATATAAAGAGAAGGAAATCCAGCTCTGGAAATAATGTAAAAATCATTCTTTTATTAAGGCAAATATTAAAATACAAAAATCCAGCATGGCTGCTGTACTAGTCTCAGCGGCGAATAAATGAAGACACCGCAACACATGGTGACTGCCCACTGAAGTCTGATTCTAAGAGCACTTGGTGCTCTAAGCGCGTCCAGACTTCAGTGGGCAGTCACCGTGTGTTGCGGTGTCTTCATTTATTCGCCGCTGAGACTAGTACAGCAGCCATGCTGGATTTTTGTATTTTAATATTTGCCTTAATAAAAGGATGATTTTTACATTATTTCCGGAGCTGGATTTTCTTCTGTTCATGTTTGGCAATGTAAGCCAAAACCTGTTACTGATGCTCTCGCTTTAAAAGCTGTTTATCTACTCCAAGAAAAGGGAGCCTTCCAGGCCTTCTGGAGCCATACGATGAGGCAGGCTCAACACCTCCTGCCTTAGGTGCTATTGTGCTTTTGGCACTACCAGCAGATGCACCACCACCATCTGTAGCAGGTGTCCCCCCATGACCACGTCCGTGACCTCTTTCACCATACCTCCTCATGTTTGTGTAAATGTACCCAAAATAACAGCAGATATATGGTACAGTATCAGAAGCGTACAGCTGTATACGGTGAAGGTTAAAAATAACAGCAGATATATGGTACATAGGGATGAGCTTTCCGATATTGAAATATTGGAAATAGGCCCGATATTTGCTATATCGGAATTCCGATTTCCGATTCCGATATTTTTTTCATATCGGAAATTGGAAATCCCATAATCCTTCAGCCTCTGAGAGCTCCGTGGAGCCAATCAGGAGCTGAAGAATTGCTGACAACATTGTGTAACTCCCCTAAGCTTGGTAGGAGGTGTCCAAACTTGCTAGGCTAGCTAGGGGCTGCGCTGCGATTGGCTGGCAGGATGGTGTGATCAGGCAGTATAAAATGCTGTCAAAAATAGAGATATTGCAGAGCCTCCAGCCCAAAATGAATAGCAAAAGAGTATAGTAAGGTAGAAAATATACAAACTTTATTGAAAAATATTAAAAATAGTTCACAATAATAACATTTAGAACAGAAGATAGAATGGTGATTGAGCAAGTGAAAAACGCCTGTAGCACATATAGAAGCGCACCTAAATCCAGAGCCATCTCATATTACTATGTAGGAAAGTATATGGAAAAACTGATAATTTCTACCAGGAAGGAAGGCATCGTGATGCCATCCAATCAGTAATAATACTAGATCCATATAAGAGATGCAGCCTGTATGGTATATATAATTTTAAATGGGCTCACAAATGTGGCAGTGCTGAAGGATAAATTCCAAATCAGCCAGAATTACGTGCAGAAAAGTGCTTACCCATTATTAGGGAGTATGTGCTGAATCAGGCACGTGCCCCGACACACGTTTCGCCTTTTTGCTTCCTCGGGGGGCAAAAAGGCAAAACGTGCATCGGGGAACGTGCCTGATTCAGCGCATACTCCCTAATAATGGGTAAGCACTTTTCTGCACCTAATTCTGCAGACTAATATGGCATTTCCTACTTAAGGTGGCTGATTTGGAATTTATCCTTCAGCACTGCCACATTTGTGAGCCCATTTAAAATTATATATACCATACAGGCTGCATCTCTTATATGGATCTAGTATTATTACTGATTGGATGGCATCACGATGCCTTCCTTCCTGTAGAAATTATCAGTTTTTCCATATACTTTCCTACATAGTAATATGAGATGGCTCTGGATTTAGGTGCGCTTCTATATGTGCTACAGGCGTTTTTCACTTGCTCAATCACCATTCTATCTTCTGTTCTAAATGTTATTATTGTGAACTATTTTTAATATTTTTCAATAAAGTTTGTATATTTTCTACTTTACTATACTCTTTTGCTATTCATTTTGGGCTGGAGGCTCTGCAATATCTCTATTTTCGATACTATTTAGCGAGTTGCCCCGTTCCTATTTGGAACAATGTTAAAAGGTTGTACTCATGGTTTGGGTTTAATTAAAGTATAAAATGCTGTGTCTGCCATTTTAGCCTCCCTCTACTGTGAAAGCAGATAGGGATAGGTTGCTGTTGGAGATATCTCGAATCTAATAGCGATAAAAAAATTGCTTTTCAGCGACTGTAGCGGCCCCTGTGTGTTATAGAAGCAGTCTTTTTCCTCACTGAGCCCGCTCAGTTACATTTTTTGTGCTGTGAAGGCTCTCAGTGAGGTGCTTAGTGAGACAGAGCAGCGCACATTCATTGCAGCTGCTGCAGCTCCTCTTGCTGCAGCACTGTGTGGTGTGTGTCTCACTGCCTATTCACAGCCTTTTCTTTTCATCCCTTAAATCCCCTTCCCCTATTTTTTCCTAAAAGTGTAGCTTCACCATCCAGTACATTCTGGTGAATGCTATATAGGGATTTTTAAGTGAGGGGTTCCCCCCCGCATATCCCCCCCAATCCCTTACCCCCATTTATCCCTCAATTTTCCTGTTGTTCGGGTGCGCTTTGAACATTTTAGTCACCTCCGCTGCGCAGACCGCCTGTGTGCTTTTTTTTGGGGAGTAGGTCAGTCTTTGTAGTCACATCAGCCTGCAGGACCCCTAGTGCGGCCTGTTCTATCACGCACCCTCAAATTTTTCACCAGTAAATTCACTCTCAGTGCCCCTATAAGTGTTACTTTACCTCACAGCATCTATTGAGGTTAAAGTTAAACACTATATAGGGATTGTGAGGGCCCAAACAACCTCTGTGGCTGGTGCCACACAGCACCTGGCCCAGTCCCGGAGAATCCTTTTTTTTTTTGGTATCACAGCAGTGTCATTTACTGCGCAGTGACATCCGACCTTAACGTGTACACCAACACCACAAACACACGTTATTTGTGTAGGCCACACTAGATTCAAATAAAGTGTAGCAGACACACCATCATACAGTGCCATTAGTGTTTCTTATACCAGGAATAAGCACACTAATCCCTAATAATTACTTTCTTGCCATTCTGAATCCATCAATAGAGATGAAGGCAGGGAGTAAGGAGGTCCCCGTGGTGGCCGCGGAAGAGGTGCATCAGCAGCTAGACATGGTGTACATCCAGAGCAAGCAGCTGGCCCAAGTCACTCAGCACCTACTTTACCCGCAGCAGTCATTTATGCGCAGCTTGTTAGGAGCACAGGGCCATAGGCTGATAAGAGAGGATCAAGTAGAAACCGTTGTTGGTTGGATGGCAGCTGAGGCATCCACCTCAATGAGCACAGCATCCTCCCAGGACCTCTCCACCACATCGGATCAGGCCACTGAAGAGCAGCACCCATCTACTTCTTCATCGCCCACTAAATTGCCATACATTCAGAGGGCCCGGAGTCAACCTTAATCCTCTTCTCAGAATCTGTTGGCTTGGAATCTGTGTGCCAGCCAGACAGCATTCCTGCAGCTGAAGAAGAGGTAGTGTGCACAGATGTGCAACCACTGTGTGCGTCTGAGGAAGAAGTGGAGGGTGGGCCAGTGCCCACAGTGACCAGACCCCAGTCAGCAGAAGATGATGAAACTCAGCTGCCAGTTTCTGCTGATGAAAGTGTATTGGATGACGAGGTCCTTGACCAATCATGGCATGCTGAGGGGCAGCAAGCAAGTAATTATAGCTCAGAGGAAGAGCTTGCAGTTGTGGCGCAGTGTGGCCGTCCATGTGGGAGAGGAAAAGGGAAAAATTGGTTGTCTGCTCCCTCAACTTCAGCACCCGTTAGGAGCAGGGCTCTTTTAAAGCGCAAAAGGGGTGCTGCCCAAGAGTTGTGGTGCATGGGCCTTTTTCGACCAAGTTGCAGATGACGTACAGTAGTCAGATGCAGCTATGTCGACAAACTGTGCGGAGAGGGAAGAACGTCAGCAACCTTAATACCACCAATATGTTGATGCATGTCAGGAAGAGGCACCCTGTGGAGTGGCAGCATCACACCCAAGATGATTCGCCACCTGCAGCTTTTCCCCCACCTTCCATCTCTTCAGCCACAGCGGCCACCTCCTCCTCCAGCTCGCAAACAGCTGCTCCCGCTTCCTCGCCAGAATGCCAGGGTGCATCTGCAGGCAGTGGTGTACGGCGGCACACTGTCTGTACTTCGTCAGCATCAGCATCCCAATCGCTGGCATCCTCACACTCCCAATCCAGTGTGCAGACATCTGTCACACAGGTGTGGGAGAAAAGGCGCTCATACTCGGCAAACCACCCTCGAGCACAGGGCATGAATTATCGCATTGCCAAACTGCTTGCAGTGGAAATGCTACCATTCTCTCTGGTGAGCAAGCCAGCCTTTATCGATATGTTGGGGTTTGCAATCCCACAATACACCGTTCCCAGCCACTTCTACTTCAGCAGGCAAGCCGTCTCCGCCCTGCAACAGCATGTGGAGCGTAAAATTAAGCATGCGCTACAAAATGCAGTTAGTAGCAAGGTCCACCTGACCACCGACGCGTGGGCCAGTCAGCATGGCCAGGGACGCTACATTTCCATCACCGCCCATTGGGTATATGTAGTTGAGCCTGGAACTGAAGTAGACACTGCAAGTGCGCGAGTCCTGCCAACTCCACGGATTGCAGGCCTCTCCTCCGTACAAATTGACTCCTCCCCATACTTCTCGTCAGACTCGTCTGCACCCAGACGTACCACAACAACCGATTTCAGCACTGCATTGGCCAAACATCAACAGGCCGTGTTGAAATTGGTTTATCTGGGTAATGTTAGCCACACCACAACTGAGCTGTGGAACACGGTCAAGGAGCAGAGCGACATGTGACTTGCGGCGCTCAACCTCCAGCCAGGTATTGGGGTGTGTGACAACGGCCGAAACCTGGTCGCGGCTCTGGGCCTAGGTGGTCTGACTCACATTCCATACCTTGCCCATGTCCTAAACTTGGTGGTGCAGAATTTCCTTAGGAACTATCCTGACCTTGAGGAGCTGAAGCACAAAGTCAGACACGAGTGCTCTCATTTGCGGCGTTTAAGCATGGCTGCATCGCGCCTATCAGTCATGCAGCGCAGATTGGGCCTGCCCAAGCACCGCATCATTGTTGACCTCCCCACCAGGTGGAATTCGACTTTGCATATGCTGCGGAGGTTGTGTGAGCAGCAACCTGCAATTATGGAGTTGCAGCTGCAGCAGGCGCAAAGTAGGCGACACACATCTCAGCCCTCCCACTTTACAACCACAGAGTGGGCATCCATGAAGGACATATGCACCATTTTGAAGTGCTTCGAGGACTCCAATCTGATGGTGAGCGCGGATGCTGCCCTACTCAGCCTGACTATTCCCCTTATATGTCTTATAGAATCATCACTTAAAGGACTAAGGGATGAGGTTTCTCAGGAGGAGGAGTATGATAAAAAAAACATATAGAGTGCTTTCAGTGGGAGAAGCAAAATAGGAATCTTGTGGGTATGATACCTTTTAATGGCTAACAAAATATAGTTTAAGATATTACAGGGCAAGCTTTCGAGACTGCTTACGTTTCTTCATCAGGCTGGTGTAACAAAATATTTGAAGAAACACAATTATATACAGTGAAAAACAGGGATGGTGTGATGCATGGACATTTAAATAAACAAACACTGAAATAAACAAACACTGAGCTTAAAGAGAGAATCCTTAATTAGGTAAGATTAGATAAGTGGTGTGAAAGTTTTATGGACCCCATATGCATGTGAGATCAAAGGACTGGTGGTGTCTCCATTGTTTTTGGAGGAAGTTGCTCAGATTTGGTAATGGGCCATGAATCCTCCTGACAGATTGAGTCCTGTGTGAAAAGAATCAAAGATGTTAATGAATTTGCATTCCCAAACCCTGCAATGTTTTTGTGATTGGAAATTGCCTTTCAAAATGACAATTTTCATATTGTCTATGTTGTGTCCTGGACCACAGAAATGTTTAGCCACAGGTAGATGGTGTTTTTTTTGTCTGTAATCGTATGACGATGAGACCTCATCCTTGCTCTCAGTCTCTGTCCTGTTTCTCCAACATAGAGGCCACCCACAGGACATATATTGCATAGAATTAAATATACCACATTAGAGGAGGAACATGTGAATGTCCCGGGGATCTTATAGTTTTGCTGTGTGTTGGGGACTTGGATCTTGTCGTTGGTCTCTATATGACTGCAAGTTCTGCATCTTCTCCCATTGCAAGGATAGGTCCCTCTTGGTGAATCTGAGGGCATTGAACTTCGGATCATGATGTTTCTTAAATTTGGAGGTTGCTTGTAACACAGCAAGGGGGGTCTTTGAATAATATTTTTAACTGGTCATCCTTGTGTAGTATATGGTGAAGTTTTTTAGCCGTTTTTCTCAGTATTTCAAGCTGTGGGTTGTAGGTCACTACCAGAGGTACACGGTGATTTTCCTCTCTTTTCCTGTATTGAAGTAATTGACTTCTAGGGATCCTTGTGGCCCTAATGATCTGGTCATCAATGGAGGTGGGATGGTAACCTTGAATTAAAAATGACATTTTAAGTTGGGTTAGGTGGTTATCCCTGTCCTTAGGACTGGAACAGATACGGTTGTATCTGAGGGCCTGGCTGTAGACAATGGATTTTTTAATGTGTTTAGGATGGAAGCTGTCCCATCTGAGGTATGTGGGACGGTCAATTGGTTTCCGATACACTGATGTTTGGAACGAACCATTTTGGACTTTTATGGTGGTGTCTAGGAAGTTGATTTTTGTTTTTGAGTGGTCCAATGTCAAGTTTATGGTGGGATGAAATTTGTTGAATTTGTCATGGAAATCTAGAAGTTCTTGTTCGGACTCAGTCCAGATTATTAAGATGTCATCAATGTAACGGAAATAGGCAAATGGTTTGATGGAGCAGAATGTTAAGAAGTCATTTTCCAGTTTAGCCATGAAGAGGTTGGCATACTGGGGTGCCATTTTACTTACCATAGTGGTGCCGGTGCGTTGTAGATATAGCTCCTCACCGAAAGAGAAAAAGTTGTGTGTGAGCATGAATCTGGTGAGTGTTATTACAGACTCGGACGGGATCCCATTGGCCTCAAGAAACATTCGGCAGGCAGTTAGTCCATCTTCGTGTGGGATGTTAGAATATAAGGATTCGACATCCATCGTGGCTAAGATGGTGCTGTCGGGGAGGGAACCTATCGTGGATAGCTTATTTAGCAGCTCTGTAGTGTCCTGTATATAGCTGGCTGTCTTCCTTACCAGCGGCTTAAGGATGTTTTCTACCCACCCTGAGATTTCTTCAGTGAGTGTTCCCACCCCTGAGATGATTGGCCTCCCTGGGTTGCCTGGCTTATGAATCTTGGGAAGCATATAGAAAGTTCCCATCCTTGGATTCTCAGGTATTAAGTCCAGAAGGTTTATTGAGTCTGTACACAGACATTTGATGACTCTTTTCAACTCCCTCAAATATTTTGGAGTTGGGTCATATTGGAGTTGGGTCATATTTTGGAGTATGATGAGACACTTGCACCAACCAGGCAATCTTCATCGGCCCGGTTGGTACAAAGCTCTGTGGGTGCCTCACAAAGGTCCAGGCAGGACACAGCAAGCGAGGAGGATGAGGAGGACTATGAGGATGAGCTAGAGCAGGAAAGTACACAGAGCTCTACTAGTAGTCACCAGATAGAGCGTGGATGAGGTGATGCAGAGCAGCCAGAGCACATTTCTCCAGCTGGTGACAGCGATGCATGGCAAGTTGGCAGCCTTCAGCACATGAGTGACTTCATGCTGCAGTGTCTGAGAAAAGACCCACGCGTGGCTCGTATTCTCCACACAAATGACTTCTGGGTGGCCACCCTCTTAGATCCACGTTACCGCGACAACCTTGAAAGCCTAATTACAACCGTTGAACCGGGTGCGTAAAATGCAGGAGTACCAAGACACACTGGTTAATTCACTCATGTACTCTTTTCCACCGCATAGCAGTGATGCGCGTGCACTAGCAGGAACTCAGTGTGTCCTGGGCCCAGCGGAATCCGTTCAGAAGCCGGTAGCAGAAGCAGTACATCTGCTACTGACAGGTTCAGTATACCCAACCTGTTCCAACGGTTTCTGAACCCGCCAACAGTTCGGGCACCATCAGCACAGACAGTGCAACGCACTAGGAGGCAACGTTACCGTGACATGGTGGCATAATACCTCTTCACTCCTGTCAGTGGGCTTCAGGATGGATCTGCCCCCTTCAAGTTTTGGGTCTCCAAGTTGGATACATGGCCCGAGCTTTGCCAGTATGCCTTGGAGGTACTCGCTTGTCCTGGTGCCAGTGTGATTTCTGAACGCGTCTTTAGTGCAGCTGGCAATGTACTAACAGACCAACGTACCAGACTATCCGCTGCAAATGTGGACCGGCTTAAATTCCTAAAAATGAACCAGGCCTGGATTTCTGGTGACTTTTGCTGCCCTGGGCCACAGTACACAGGTTACATGCATGGTTGGTAGCAGTATGCATGCTCTGTCATGTGCCTATGTTGCACACAGTGTCATCTGTTATGCCCGTGCTCTGGCCTCTACTACCAACATCTAGCACCTGGTTCTGTGACTGACTCTTTCACCTCATACTGTTTTCCATTGGCTCTAGTACCGCGAGCTAGTGCCCATTTCTGTGACTGCCACTTTCACAGCATGCGGTGTTTCTGGGCTCTAGTACCGCCAGCTAGTGCCCATTTCCGTGACTGCCACTTTCACATCATGCTGTGTTTCTGGGCAACAGTACCACCAGCTGTACCTCGTTAGACCAAAGTGGAAAAAAAGGACGACAGATGCCAAACACCTATAGGCAGAAGCACAAGATGTGGGATCCAGCCAAGTCGGCTGTTTCGTGGCAGTGAAGTGTGGACACAGGTGCCTCCCCCAAAGGGTAAACTGAGTTCCAGCATCGCCAGCTGGTTCTCTGGAGTGCCCAAGGGCACGGTTACCTCCCGCTCCAAACCATGTTTCGACAACGCTCGCTCTAACCCTAACCCTTACCCTACTAACCATAAACCTTAACCCTACCCCAACTAATCCTAACCCAAAGAAAAAACACCGCTGTTAAGAAGATGGCGACCAGTTTTCCTGCTACAGTTTTCGCTCTGTGCATTTTTCTAGCGATTTTTTTTGCTCCTCTGCCTCTGTAAACTCCTTCCCCATTATCCTGAGGTGTTTCCCTTCCATTTTATCCATTACTGTATATAGCACTGTAGTGGTCATTTTGTAATTCCGATTTTTTTCTCCCATTGACTTGCATTGATATCGGAAATCGGAAATTCAGATATCCGATATTTTTCCAATATCGGAAATCGGAATTCCGATACGATTTCAGGCAATATCGCTCACCCCTAATGGTACAGTATCAGAAGCGTACAGCTGTATACGATGAAGGTTAAAAATTTTAATCTCCAGATATATTTGCGGAGTAACACACTCAGACTCTCACAGGGTCAGTATGGATTACACTACAATATAAAAGAAAAAAAGTGTACTGTCTCACTAGCGTACAGCTGTATACAGTGTTGGGGGAATTGTAAATCTCCGTATATATTTCAGCAATAAGACACAACGGTCATAGGCTCAGTTTGGATAACAGCAGAATATGAAAGGCAGAAAAAGTGTACTCTCTCTGTGCGTAAAGCTGTATATAGTGTTGGGGGAATTGTAAATCTCGGTATATATTTATGGAGTCACACACAGATAGTCAGCCTGTATTTGTCCGTGATACCAGCCGGTACACGGTACTGTAAGGAGCGTACAGCTCTATATGGTGTGGGAAAAAATGAACACTCGGTAACTGAAAGAAATTTCCCTATTATCACTGGCAGGCAGCCTATTAATCAGCTCTGCTGTTCCACACAAGCAATTTCTACTCTGTCACTGGCAGGCAGACTAATAACCAGTGTTGCTGCACACACCAAAATCCTCCCCTATCACTGCACAGTTACTGTACAGCTAATCGCTATCAGCACAAGGAATTTTTTTTTTTTAAGCCCTGCCTAACGCTCTCCCTGCTGAGAAGCAGCGGCAGCAACCTGTCCCTACACTGAGATCGGCAGACGTAAAATGGCGGTCGGCGCTGAGGGATTTTATACGGACTGTGACACCACACAAAGCCAGTCAATCACTGCAATGCCCTTCCCTAAGATGGTGCTGGCCGCTGCCTATGTCATTGCGATGCCCACAGCCTGGGTCCTTGCTCATTGGCCAAGAAAAGGCCCTTAAAGTAGTAGGGGAAAACGGACTTCGGCAAAATAGTTGCCGAACACGTGACCGACCTAACGCCACGGTCGGGTTTCATTTCATGAAACCCAACTTTGGCGGAAATTGGCAACTTTTGAAATTGACCGACCTGTTTCGCTCAACTCTACAAGCCACATATTGAACAGTGTGGTATCTCCGTCAGTCGCCTCTTTTATCTGTGGGCTACAAATTGTGGCATTTCAGGCCTCCAGTCTACTTTATTTGCTGTCTGTTAGCCTAGGTCTATACACTACTTTGGGTTAAAAAATAAATACAGGCCACATATTGAACAGTGTGTTATCTCTGTCAGATGCCTGATCTATCTGTGGGCTACAAATTGCTGCATTTCAGGCCTCCATTCACCTTTTTTTCTGTGTCTTACACTAATTCTTCACACTATATTGGGATAAAAAATAAAAAAATACAGGCCACATATTGAACAGTCTGGTATCTCTGTTAGACCCCTCTTTTATCTGTGGGCTACAAATTTGGGCATTTCAGGCCCCAATTCCACTGTATTTTCTGTCTGTCTATACAGTAGTTTTCTGTAAAAAAAATCACAAAAGATATAGTCCACATATTGAACAGTGTGGAATCTCTGTCAGACGCCTCCTCTATCTGTGGGATACAAATTTGGGCATTTCAGGTCTACATTCAGCTTTTTTTTGCTGTGTCTTACCGTAATTCTATACAGTATTTTTCTGTAAAAAACAAAAGTACAGGACAAATATTGAACAGTGTGATATCTCTGTCAAATGCCTCTTCTATCTGTGGGCAAAAAATTGTGCATTTGACAGTTTTAAATACCTGCCCTGTAGGTAACAATTTTTTTTAAGCAAACTGGTGTCAATAACTAGAGTAAGACACAGCAAAAACAGTTTAATGGAGCCCTCAAATGCCAAAATTTGTTGCCCACAGATAGATGAGGCATCTGACGGAGATACCACATGTTACATTTTTTTTTTTTTTACAGAATGGTAACCGGTCTGCAAAACAAGTCCTATGAGGAACGGTTACAGGATTTGGGAATGTTTAGCTTGCAAAAAAGAAGACTAAGAGGAGACTTAATAGCTGTCTACAAATATCTCAAGGGTTGTCACAATGTAGAAGGATAATATTTATTCTCATTTACACAAGGTAGGACTAGAAGCAATGGGATGAAACTGAATGGGAGGAGACACAGATTAGATATTAGAATTTTTTTTTTTTGACAGCCTGCCAGGAGAGGTTTTGATTTCTCCTTCCATGAAGTCTTCAAACAGAGGCTGGACAGACATCTGTCTGGGATGATTAAGTGAATCCTGCTTTGAGCAGGGGGTTGGACCAGATGATTCAGGAGGTCCCTTCCAACTCTACCATTCTATGATTCTATGATTCTAGGGCGATAGCTAGATACAGAGGATGGGTCAAGAGAGGGCTTTTTGAGGATAGGTGTGACTGAGGCATGTTTAAAGCTTAAGGGCAAAACATCAGTTGTCATTGATAGGTTGAAGAGATGGGTTAGGGTTGGGATGAAGACTGTGGTGAGGTTTATGTAGAAGTGGGATGGGATCGGGTGAAGTGCCCTGTTGGTGAGATGTGATCTTGAGAGGAGAGTGGAGAGTTGATCTTCTGTAATGGTGGAAATGTTGGTTTTGGAGGAGGAGGGCTGGACAGTTAGGAGGAAGGGCTCTGAGGGTTGTCGAACAAAAACTGTCTCTGATGCTATCAATCTTCTGCTTGAAAAATGAGGCAAAGTCTTCAGATGAGATGAATGGAGAGGGAAGGGGTGCTGGGGGATGGAGGAGAGAATTGAAGGTGTTTAATAGCTGTTTAGGGTTGTGAGACAGGGAGGATATAAGAGATGACAAGGTTTGTTTGGCTGTGGTGAGTGTGGCCTTGAAAGTATTGAAGGACTCTTTAAATACAATGAAGTCCTCGTTGGAGTGGGATCTTTTCCATCTCCACTCAGCAACCCTGGAAGCCCGTCTCAGTTCTTTGGTCAGGTTTGTGTGCCAGGGATGTCTGTTGATTTTGCAAGCTTTGGTATGTGTGAGAGGGGCAAGCGATTCCAGAGCTGCAGCTATTGTGGTGTTATATAGAGTGGCAGCAGCATCTGCATTGTGTAGGGAACTTATGTCTGCAAGCGGGAGAAGAGATTTATACGGTGAGTGTAGATCGAGGTGTAAAAGATTTCTGCGAAGGTGTGCAAGTTTGTGGAGTGGGGTTTGTGGACCTGGAGAAGAGAGGGAAGAGAATGTGAGTAGGTTGTGGTCAGAAAGAGGAAGATGTGAGTTATAGAGGTTGGATAGGGTGCAGAGGCAGGTGAAGATGAGGTCCAGTGTGTGGCCATCTTTGTGAGTGGCTGCAGAAGACCACTGAATGAGTCCGAAGAAGGAAGTGAGAGATAGAAGCTTAGTGGCAGCTAAGAGGGAAGTGTCAATGTTGATGGTGAAGTCACCCAAGATAATAGTGGGGTTGTCAGCAGAGAGGAAATGAAGTAGCAAGGTGGTGAAGTGGTCAAAGAGGGTGGTGGCTGGCCCTGAGGGGTGGTAAATGACAGCTAATTGTTGGTTGGAGGGGGAGTAGGTGCGCACAGAGTGCACCTCAAAGGAAGGGAGGGCAACAGAGGATGGTAGTGGGATTGGGGTAAAGGAGCAGTTATTTGACAGTAGAAAACCAACTCCTCCACCATGCTTGCTGCTGGGGCGGGGGGTGTGGGAAAGGTGGAATCTACCATACGAAAGTGCAGCAGGAGAGCCTGTGTCAGAGGGGGTGAGCCAGGTTTCAGTTATGGCGAGGAAGGAAAGTTTGTTAATAATAAAAAGATCAGGGATGTAGGATGTTGCAGACAGAGTGATCATTCCATAGTGCTCCTGTTAGTGGGACAGGGGAAGCGGGGACCGGGCAAATGGGTGCAAGGTTTGAGAGGTTATGGAAATTTGTGATAGAGCGTGGATGAGAGGTAGAAATGACTGTTGGGATACGGTGAGGAGGGCCAGGATTTGGAGAGATATCACCAGCAGTGAGAAGGAACAGAGAAAGTATTAGCAGGTGGGAGCAGGAGAGGGCATGAAGGGGCTGTCAGTGTTTGGAGACACAGGATTGTATGTTGAGGAACAGTTCTGAGGGGGTGGGGAGATGGATGGGGAGGATTGAAGAAGAGATGAAGAGTTCCTTACTAGGTGTATGGATTAGGGAGGTTAGCAGAAAGTGAAGGATTATAGAGGTGAGTGAAAACTAACAGAAAGATTATTTAGAGTGACTGTATCCAGTTACTTTCAGTTCCCTACAGGTTCAAATCTTGATTAATTCATATCTCACACTTGTATGATACACCCTTATAGGATACACACTGCAGACTAAAGTCTTGGCAGACTTGTGCTATGCAATATACTGTATGTGCTGCATAGTGTGCTGCAGGTGTGAAGCAGAGTGGAGCGGCCTGTGCTCATCTTGGTCAGAGAATTAAAAGTGGACCAGATGCATATAATCAAGCCAAAGTACACAGGGTCATAAATAACACTGGGGTAAAGCAGGGTTAGTTGAAAGACATACCAAGTGAACAGTAGGAGCAGAGGTAAAAAGTCTGTGTGGAAACATCAGCTTGGCACGCAATTAATAAGCCCTCATGCAGCCCCAGATCACGAAAAATGGAGATGCTACATGTTATGAGCTCGGTTGCAAGGACTTTATTAAATAATGGATTGCAACCGAACCCGGGGTCCGCAATGCAGTTAAAGTCACTGCTGCCAAACACCCCTTGGGTATGAGGGTTAAACTGACAACAGAAATATAATATTAGATCTCGCCTGTGTTACTTCACACTAGGGGAGATGAAGAATGGGCACTTTTTCCGTTAACGTCACAGGAGATGTGCTATCGACTGGCGTAGATGTAGCCCTGTTAATGGCACAGAAGCCACTTGCCAGATATTAGGTTTGCACTGTGTGCTGCAAGCTGGTATAGACGTAGCCCTGTTGACTGCACAGAAGCAACGTGCAAACCGCTTGGAAGTGCGCGCGACTAGCGCCAGGCATACGTGCTACCAGCTGGTGTGAGACCGGACTGAGCAACTCTCTGTTCAGCTTGCCAGGCGATGCCCAGATTACGCGCCCGCAGTCTGCTCAGGGTGTATAGCTACCCTATATTCGTAGTAAGACTGCGTCACATTGGCTACCTGCCTGACATAAGCTAAACCTGCCTGAAGGACCTGTGCTAATTAGCCGAGCAAACTCTGGCTTCGGCAAGTCCGTAGACCAAAGCTAGAGAGCACGTGGAGCCCAGATTCTGGTACATCCACACATGAGCACTGCCTATTTTAGTATGATCTGGCTGCGCCGCAGACAGACAAGCTATTTAAGGGTTAAGCTCCGCCCCAGCCATCTCATCAATCGCATCACAGATGACGTCATCCGTGACCAATCAGGCGATGCCAGGTCAGAGGATCAGCTGACATTAACCACCAATCACATTTCGGCATGTCACGGACATGCTCAGTGCAGGCATTTCTGGACTTAGGCTCTAACAACCCTGTCTCCTTCTGTAACCTATGCTTAAGGCTACTATTAGCAAAGACCCTGGAGACAGCTTGTACTCTCTTGCATTGGCTAGGTGTTGAGATCGATGGAGAAGCTAAACAGCATCTGATCTGGGTAGAGGACCACTGATGCCTCAGATCCAGGTTCAAATCCAGCCGTCGCCTAACACTACGGGTGTCGGAAAATTATGCAATTTTTATTTTAACAAACTTTGGAATTTTTTTCACCAATTAAATAAAAAGAACCTATACATGTTTAGTGTTTGTGAACCTGTAATGACCTGGAGAGTCATAATAGCCGGTCAGTTTTAGCATTTGGTGAACATGGCAAAAAAAATAAAAAAATCCAAAAAATGGTTGCAGAATTGAACTTTTTTTTACAATTTCCTCGCACTTGGAATTTTTTTCCATGATATGGAAAAACCAATGCTGTCGTTCAAAAGTAAAAGTCGTCCCGCAAAAACAAACCCTTACATGGCCATTTTGAAGTAACAGCTTTTAGAGGAAGTTTCTGGGTATGTGGATGGCATACGTAGGAAAATTCCAGACATCTGGAAACTATGGATTTCAACCATTTACAGAAGAAAGTCTAGAGAATAAAAAACTCACATTTTTTTCAAAATCTATTTCTTGTTAACATTGGACAATTCAATTAAATTATTGCTTCAGCTTTGAAGACTTTTGCTTACCTCGAGTGAAATGGTTTTCTCATCATTTTCTTCCTAACCATAGAGCTGCTCACACTTCAGAATGACTCAACATCCACATAACTGAAATGTTCTTATCCCATTCCTCACCCACACTGTTAAGCATCTCGCCCCGCTTGCATATTCTCATTAATTAACCAAAGATGGCTGAAAAAAACCAACATAGATATTTCTGTAATAAGACAACTCACCTGTGAGTATCCCAAAACACCCAATATCTGTGCTAAGGTGAAAGATATGTCTGGATTCAGATCTCCAATAACACCAACCAAGTTTCCAAACTTCTTACAAAAGTAATTAGGAATTGGATCTCCAGGACCAGATAGAATCTGGAGAACACTATATACAGCATTATTTACAGAGCTACAAGTGTCGTACACATGGTATCCCAGAGTCATATTTGGTAAAATATCAGGATTCTTGTTAATTTCATCAATGGCAAAAATAAAAGCCATGAGATATCTGTAGTATTGAGACCGAGGCCTGTAGAAAGGAAGAAAAAAAATCATTTTTTTTTACAGCGAGAGAGAAAGGAAAGAAAATGCAAAACTGAAAACGTCATTCTAATAATTCAAGAGTGCTGCTGATGACCTCCAAATGATCAGGCTCCTCTGACAAGTGACCTTTTAATGAATAAGGCTGTGCTTTACCAGAAATCTCACTCCATGGTGAGCTGTGGCGTTCTGCCCCTGTCTCCCCCCTGCTCTCCTCATTTTGGTGGAGCTGGATGAAATTGGAGTGAAAACGCAGAAAGTTGTAAAATCTCTGCACAACCTCGAAGTGCATAAAAACTTGCCAAGATATCACAGTATTGTATCCGACCCAAATGTTCAATCAGTGCACATTCTGGATATAATCAAAGAATATCCACATTCACTGACATCAAACACAGATCTTAGAATAATGGAGTATTAGAAAGTTGATCATCTTTCATCATGCAATGATGAGGATGCATTCACATAAAACCGGAAAAGCTTTGTTTAAATGGAGCCTTTTATATCCCAAAATGCTATTGACTTGCAGACAAACCTGACCGGCTGCCTAACTGAATGCACTGCTATCGGGAGAAGCTGAACTTATTCCATTCCAGGACCTGCCGGCTTTCCATCAGAGAGATGTGCCCTGGATGTCTACAGTCATTGTGAGCCATGGCTGTAACCATGCGCTGATACATCTGATCGCTCAGTCCACCATTTTCTGTCTTTCTCTATTGATTATGGCAGATCTGCCTGATGATCGTTACCATCGTAACCTACATCTAAAAAATAACAGTGCAGCCGACAAGATACAAGATACTTACATGTCACAGCGAGATACAGTATCATTTAAATTCTTTTGAAAAATGTTCTCATTAAAACTCACAGTAAATATCCCTCCGATGATTAGATCTCCATTCTGCACATAATTTGCATTAAATAAAGGCAGTCTTCTCTGTATTAACCATTGTGGACTTGTGCCAGATATTAGGCACTGAGATAATAAAATGGTAATAAGATATAATATTGCTGTAGGCAGAAATGTTTCCATCATTGCTGCATTAGACACATTGGATTCAGTAATTTCAATAGAAGATGGAGCGCAGATCATAACATGTGTCTGTTCTTCAGGGAAGAGTGCGGCGTTCTCCGGACTTATATAGGCAATGCAGGAGAGATAGATGTATTCATAGATTCTCTTATTATGCTTCTGTTCTTTTGTTATTTATTAATATATCGAAGTGAAGATCAGATGCATATAGCTGTTCAAAGCTAAAACGTGTCAGTAATTTATTTAACTTTGTTCTCTTTATAACATTATAATTTTTGCTGAAAATAATGTTCCATGTAGTAAGAGACAAACATTTCAAAGTGATGAGACATCCTGTCATTGTACAGTCATGGCCAAAAGTTTTGAGAATGACACAAATATTAATTTTTACAAAGTCTACGGCTTCACTTTTTCTAATGGCAATTTGCATATACTCCAGAATGTTATAAAGAGTGATCAGCTTAACAGCAATTACTTGCAAAGTCAATATTTGGCTAGAAAATGAACTTTATCCCCCAAAACACATTTCAACATCATTGCAGCCCTGCCTTAAAAGGACCAGCTAACCTCTTTTCAGTGATTGCTCCATTAACACAGGTGTGGGTGTTGATGAGGACATGGCTGGAGATCAATCTGTCATGATTAAGTAAGAATGACACCACTGGACACTTTAAAAGGAGGCTGGTGCTTGGCATCATTGTTTCTCTTCTGTTAACCATGGTTATCTCTAAAGAAACACGTGCAGTCATCATTGCAATGCACAAAAATGGCCTAACAGGGAAGAGTATCGCAGCTAGAAAGATTGCACCTCAGTCAACAATCTATCGCATCATCAAGAACTTCAAGGAGAGAGGTTCCATTGTTGCCAAAAAGGCTTCAGGGCGCCCAAGAAAGACCAGCAAGCGCCAGGACCGTCTCTTAAAAGTGTTTCAGCTGCGGGAACGGGCTACCAGCAGTGCAGAGCTTGCTCAGGAATGGCAGCAGGCAGGTGTGAGTGGATCTGCACGCACTGTGAGGCGGAGACTCTTGGAGCAAGGCCTGGTCTCAAGGAGGGCAGCAAAGAAGCCACTTCTCTCCAGAAAAAACATCATGGACAGACTGATATTCTGCAAAAGGTACAGGCAGTGGACTGCTGAGGACTAGGGTAAAGTTATTTTCTCTGATGAATCCCCTTTTCGATTGTTTGGGACATCAGGAAACCGCCTCATTCGGAGAAGACAAGGTGAGCGCTACCACTAATCTTGTCTCATGCCAACTGTTAAGCATCCTGAAACCATTCATGTGTGGGGTTGCTTCTCAGCCAAGGGAATCAGCTCTCTCACAGTCTTGCCTAAAAACACAGCCATGAATAAATATTGGTACCAGAATGTCCTCCAAGAGCAACTTCTCCCAACCCTCCAAGAGCAGTTTGGCGATCAACAATGCCTTTTCCAGCTTGATGGAGCACCTTGCCATAAAGCAAAGGTGATAACTAAATGGCTCAGGGAACAAAACATAGAGATTTTGGGTCCATGGCCTGGAAACTCCCCAGATCTTAATCCCATTGAGAACTTGTGGTCAATCATCAAGAGACGGGTGGACAAACAAAAAGCTAAAAATTCTGACAAAATGAAAGCATTGATTGTGCAAGAATGGACTGCTATCAGTTAGGATTTGGTCCAGAAGTTGATTGAGAGCATGCCAGGGAGAATTGCAGAGGTCCTGAAGAAGAAGGGTCAACACTGCAAATATTGACTTGCTGCATTAACTCATTCTAACTGTCAATATAAGCTTTTGTTACTCATATGTTTGCAATTATATTTCTGTCTGTGATAAAAACATCTGTCAAACACACATAAAAACCAGAGGGCAGCAGATCATGTGAAAATATAATATTTGTGTCATTCTCAAAACTTTTGGCCATGACTGTACCTTACATCAGCATGTCATCGCGTCCTTTGAAGCATGTATATTTTGTTGCTTTATAGTTAATATTATCTTCTGATTACTCTTTTATACAAATTCAACAATTTTCTCTTCTACTGCCTTTCATCTCTTTTACCCTTACCTAAATGTCTAAATGGTCAGCTTGTTATTGAAGGCACCTAAAGGCTTGAAAATCATTATAATAGACTGACGTATATGTAACTGTAAGCCATTTTAATATTTTAATATTTGATCGTGAATACTGAAGCAAGTCTATGACCTCCAGATTGCTCTATAGCCCCCTTTTGTGAACAGCTAATTAAAGAAGATTATCTGATGGATCGCAGACCAGGCCGGGCTGACACAGTAATATGGGGATACAACAGATGTATAGACGTTTGAGATTACTTAACACTAGTGATGGGCGAGCACTAAAATGCTCTTGTGCTCGTGTGCTGGACCCAAACAAAGAGCCCAACGTAAGTCTATGGGAAACTAGAGCATTCTTCCGGTGGCCCCCCTGGCAGTCTGCAGATGGACTAGAAATTGCAGTAATCGATGAGAACAGTGCTCAGATGACATGGGAACATCATGGGGAAGACCCCTGGAAGCATTTCTGACTCCCAGGTCACTGCTGTGAATAATGTTGTCAGAGTCATACACCACTTTTACAGACTCACAATAAAACATACAAAAATGAAACCAAAATGGATTTTCCTGGGAAATATGTTAAGGAACATCCTTTCCAGGATATAAGGCAAAATAAATAACCAAAAACAAAAATGCTCCTCCACACCTTGGGCTATGTTCACACAAAGCGTTTTTGATGCATTTTTGAACTTTAGCATTGCTTTCAACCAAGACAAATGTATTCACTGGGAAATGTCATTTTAATAAGTTACAACCTTATCTGGCCATGTGGTGTGTGACACATTATCTAACACATCCTGTTTCCTTTATGAAGGAGGGACTCTGAAAGTCACAAAACCTATTTTTATAGGGCATCAGGCGACCTTTACTATTTTTAAAGGGCCATCAGCCGGCAATGCTTTGTTGTTCCCATTATTAATCAGTGGGTCTCCACTACTATTATTGCGTATGCAATGAGTGGCAGGGCTGCCCAAAATTTGGACGCAACCCAATACTCGTTTGAAGAGACGTACAGGAGGACCTCCTGAAAACAATGTTCCCATTATTAGGAAGTCTTATTCCCATACTGTTTGCCTATGCAGTGAAAGCAAGGGCTGCCAAATATTTCGACCTACTCCAATGCCCCTTGGAAGACACGTAGAGGAAGGCTGTTGTGAATGGGTTAGAAATTAATTCTAAGCAGAAGCTCCCTCTGGTGGTTACAAACAGTATTGAACCATTCAATGAGGATTGGCAATCAGGAGTTACAGACTGGTCTTATATAAGGGAGGTTCCCTCCCATCATAGTTGCCGGTGATCAATTGTTCTTGTCTCAACTGTGGTTCCTGGTTCACTTGGAAGCTTGCTGAGTCTTGCCTCTTCTCCTGCTCTCAGATAAGATATTTTCTGTTTTTTGTTTTTGTGCTTACCATTTGCATATTTCTCTGCATTTCTGTGAAGCTAGCCAGGTCCCCCTCCACGGGGACCTTGGGCTCCTCTCAGTTCTTCTGGAGCCACTGTTATTTGTTCATTTGCCTTTTCCAGTTTTTTCAGTTTGGCCGGTGATACTGTTATGATTTGGTAGCTGAGGAGAGCAGGCAAAAACAGCAATACACCAGAGAGGTTGGAATCTACTGGATTGCAGTACCCTGACTAACCACCACAACTAAAGGCAGCCGTGGAGCGTTCCTACGTTGGTCCTAGACGCCTCGTCACAGCCTGAGAGGTTAACTACACCTAAAGACAGAAAGAGGAAAGCTATCTTCCCCTGAGCAGATCCCCAAAGAACATAGGAAGCCCCCAAACATGTAATGACGGTTAGACAAGAGGAAATACAGACACAGACAGAAAATAGTATGAGCAAACGTTGGGGTCCAATTTTCCTAGACAGAAAAGGATAGGAAGGACACTTACTGCAATCTAAAAAACCCTAAAAAATACCAACTCTACTAATTGCAAAAACACCTGAGATCACACGACCTCTACCACCTAAATTAGTTCTCTGGTGTAACAAAACTAAGCCACAGCCACTGAAAAAACTAGAAAAGGCAAATGAACAAATAACAGTGGCTCCAGAAGAACTGAGAGGAGCCCAAGGTCCCCGTGGAGGGGGACCTGGCTAACTTCACAGAAATGCAGTGAAATATGCAAATGGTAAGCACAAAAACAAAAAACAGAAAATATCTTATCTGAGAGCAGGAGAAGAGGCAAGACTCAGCAAGCTTCCAAGTGAACCAGGAACCACAGTTGAGACAAGAACAATTGATCACCGGCAACCATGATGGGAGGGAACCTCCATTATATAAGACCAGTCTGTAACTCCTGATTGCCAATCCTCATTGAATGGTTCAGTACTGTTTGTAACCACCAGAGGGAGCTTCTGCTCAGAATTAATTTCTAACACATTCACAGATGGCCTCCTGGAAAAAATGTTCTCATTATTAGGAAGTGGGTCTCCCATAGTGTTTGCCTATGCAATGAATGCGACGGATGCCAAAAATTTGGAGGAACTCCAATGCCCCTTGGAAGAAATGTGGAGGAGGGCCTCATAAAAAAAGTGTTCCCATTAGAAAGGAGCATGTCTCCTATTCTTGTAATGCCCATGCACTAAGTTTATGGGCTGACAAACATTGACCCCTTGGGGGTATACATGAGCATGCTGTATAAAAATTTTTTTTAACAGACATCATAAACACCCTTTAAAAAGAATTATGTGGGTATTGCATCACGGAACACGGTCAACCTGGTGATATAGTGGTGGAGGATGAGGATGAGGAGAAGGAGGAGAACAATAGCAAACAGCCAAAATCAAAAAGCGTACGCCCATGTGTGGGTGTGAAGAGGTGCATGGGAATAGACCTCCCAAAAAAAGACACTGGATTTGAGTTTATGTTATGCTGCTATCATGCTGGTCCAATCCCGCACTTGTTCACTTTGATAAGAGTCAGCCTGTCAGCATTTTCAGTTGACAGGCGGATGCGCTTATCAGTTATAATTCCATCAGCAGCAATAAAACCCGCTCTGACAAAACACTAGCGGCAGGGAAGGCCAGGAACTCCAAGGCATAGAGAGCCAGTTCATGCCACGTGTTCAGCTTGGATACCCAATAATTGTAAGGCACAGCGAAAACACGGAGTTCATTGGTATGGTCAGCAAGGTGCTCCCTCAGCATCATCCCAAACTTTGCACTCCTTGTGAGAGTACCCTGCACCTCAGGGCCTGTGCAATGGGAGGGTCTGAGAAAACTCTCCCAGAACTTTGTCAATGTTCCCCTGCCTCTGCTGGTTTGGAGTTGTGTCTCTCTCACCTGTACTCCTTGGTTTTCCAACGAACTGTGACTTCTGACGATAGCGTTTTCAGATGGGATTTTTTTTAATAATTCCGCAACAAGGGAACTGTGGTACTACACCATTTTGGTATACCTGTCTGCCTCTGAAATAAGAGTTAGAAAGTTCTCCTTGTAGCGTGAGTCTAGAAGTTTCACTAACCAGTAATGACTGTCACCCAATATATGGAGAACACGAGGGTCACGGGAATTGCAGTGTAACATAAACTCAGCAATGTGTGCCAGACTGCTAACAGGCAAGACTTCCATGTCTTCACCAAGAGGACGACTGACCATGCTCTCCTCCTCCTCCTGTCCTCAGGCCATCCATGCTGAACAGACAGTATGACAGTTGTGCAAGTAGTACTATCGAAACTGCATGAAACTAGCTCCTGATCTTTCTCCTCCTCCTCTTCCTCATTGTCACCCAAACCACATTGGGATGAGATGAGGTTGAGCTGTGTGTTATTACCCTGTATGGTTCCTTGCTCCATCTCATCGTACTCTGCCTGCAATGCATCCTCTTTAATTGTGAACAGACAGCATTTCAGAACACAGAGAAGCAGGATGGTGACACTAATTATTGTGTCATCACCGCTCACCATCTTGGTGGAATCCTCAAAGTTTTGGAGGATGGTACAGATGTCTGACATACATGCCCACACCTGAGGTCATATGTGTGGAGTCTGAACTGAATACACATGGCCTTGTGGATGCTGGTAGTCAACAACTGCCCTATTCTGCTCACAAATCCTTCCCAACATCTGCAGTTTAGAGTTGCAATGCGTGGGGACATCACACACCAGTAGGTGAGCCAGAAGCTACAAACACTGCTGAAACAAGGCAAGGGTGGTGGAAGCTGTAGCTAACTTTCTAAAATGGGCACACAGGCCGCGTACTTTGACAAGCAGATCCGGCAGCACTGGGTAGGTTTTGAGAAACTGCTGAACCATGAGGCTTCAGAGCCGCCACCATTCTGGCCATTGTCACACACAACTATGCCTGGCTGTAGGTTCAGCGGTTTCAGCCACAGATCTGCCAGCTTTCTCAGAGCTGTCCACAGCTCTTTAGTATTGTGCAGTTTGTCATCTTAGCATATTAGTTTCAGCACAGCCTTTTGCTGCTTGGCTGAGGCAGTGCTTCCAGCTTGTGACTGATGTGGTCATTTTGGAGATGGAGGCTGAAAGGCAGGAGGAGGAAGAGGATGAGGTGCAGTAGCTGTAGACTATGGGGGCAACCCTGATTATCCTAGGGCCCACAATTCAAGGCGTCAGGAAGACGTGTTTCATCCTAAGGTTCGTCTAAGTCCCGGCTTACACTATGTTAACCCAGTGTGCTATCAGTGAGATATATTGTCCCTGCCTAAAAGTACTTGTCCATATGTCGGTGGATAGTTGGACCTTCCCAATAACTGCATTGTTGAGGGCACGGCTAAAGTTTTGGAACACGTGCTTCTGTAATGTGGGGATTGTACACCAAGAAAAATAGTGAAGGTTGAGGACTAAGTACTGAGAGATGGCCACTAGAGTTGAGCGAAATAGGTCGGTCAGATTCAAAAGTCGCCGACTTTCGCCAAAGTCGGGTTTTGCCGAGCGAAACCCGACCATAGCGTGAGGTCGGCCATGTGGTCGTCGACCCGAGCACCAAAGTCTGTTTTCCCATAATGTTGCAGGCGCCTTTTCTCAGCCAATGAGCAAGGACATACACTGTGGGCAACGAGATGACATGGGCAATGGCCACCACCATCTTAGAGAAGGGCATTGCAGTGATTAGCTTCCTTTGTGTGGCGTCACAGTGGCAATAAATGCCCTGACCGCCAACAGCCATTTTACTTCTGCCGATATTAGCGTAGGGAGAGGTTGCTGACGCTGTTTATCAGTAGGGAGAGAGTTAGGCAGGAAAAAAGAGTTATTCTTTGCTTGTGCTGATAGCAATTGTGCTGTATAGTTAGTGTGCAGTGACTGGGGAGGATTTTGCTGTGTGCAGCAGCGCTGGGTATTAGGCTGCCTGCCAGTGACAGGGGAGGATTTTCTTGTGTGCAGCAGCAGAGCTGGTTAATAGGCTGCCTGCTAGCTGTATTGCTGTGTGTACACTGCTGTGCAGACTGCTTTTTATACAGCACTAGTACTTTTTTTTTTCTGCACAGTTACCGAGCGATCATTTTTTCCCACACTGTATAGAGCTGTACGCTCCTCACACACTATTGTGTACCAGCTGGTATCACAGACAAATACATGCTGACTATCTGTGTGTGACTCCGGAAATATATAGAGATTTACAATTACCCCTAGACTGTATACAGCTGTACTCTTGTGATACAGTACCCTTTTTCTGCTTTCTATATTCTGGTCAAATCCATACCGAGCCTGTAAGCGTCTGTGTCTGACTCCGGAAATATATACAGAGATTTACAATTACCCCTACACTGTATACACCTGGTATCTTCTGATACATTACCCTTTCTCTGCTTTTTAAATTCTGGTCTAATCCATACCGAGCCTGTGAGCGTCTGTGTCTGACTCCGGAAATATATACGGAGATTTACAATTACCCCTAGACTGTATACAGCTGTACGCTTCTGATACATTACCCTTTTTCTGCTTTTTATATTCTGGTGTAATCCATACGGAGACTGTGAGAGTCGGTGTCTGACTCCGGAAATATATACAGTGTTAAGGGCCTGCGGAACGCACCTAATAGATATTAAGTAGAGGTGCGTTCACAGCCCGGGGTCCACCGTGCAGGCAGAGCCTGCTGCTAGTAAGATGGCGCAAATAGGCAGTATGAGCGAACTCTGTTATCCCGCAGAGTCGCAGATGTAAATGCCGTAGCACTATATGGTGGTATGGGCGTACTCTGTTATTCCACAGAGTCGCTAACTAAATTGCTGTAGCGCTTTATGGCGATATTAGTGGACTCTATTAATTCACAGAGACGCTGTGACAAAAATTGTGTCATGTTAGAATCACAGGGAACACAGATTACTGCTAAGCGGATTGCAGTCTGTGGTCATGCAATCAGAAAACAAGCAATAATCTCCTCACCGGAGTAGCCGGTATTCTAATGGTGTTTTCAGCCGAGCCCTGAACACGTGCATGCAAAACTCCTCACCGGAGGTACTGGTATTCTAGGGGCTTATTTCAGCCGGACCTAACCACATGCATACATGACCACACTGGCGCAAGCACGTAACAGATTTGATACTAGCGCGCGGCACTCGGTTATGCCATCTTTTTATAGTAGCAGCTACAGGACCTTCCAGAAAAGGACCAATGAGAAACTGCTCCAGAACACAAGCACTTTCAGGACCTTCCTGGCTGACCAATGGGAGTCGCTGCTGTAACCGAGCATGTGACCCCTGATCTCCAATGGGAGATCTTGCTCTGGGCATGCTTAGATGGAGAAAGCGAGGACTTTGTCCCAGGACTGCATGCTCCAGCACTGGTTATCATAGAGGAACCAGGAGAGGCAGCAACAAGCCTCTGCACAGCAATAGACCAAGCGAGATGCTGGGACCGACGTTTCTGCTGAGCAGGCTCCACTGCGGTCGGAGATGGATGGGGGACCGCAGCGGGACTGGTTCGAGATTCCCCTTGTGCAGCAGCGGGAACTCGATCCCTAACATTACCCCCCTCCTAATGTCTCCCCTTCTTTGAGCCTCGCTGCGTTCAAAGGCAGCGATGAGCTGCGGAGCGTGAACGTGTTCGGCAGGCTCCCAGGACCTATCCTCAGGCCCATAACCCCTCCAATCCACCAAATAAATTTTTTTGCCCCGTACCACCTTACACCCTACGATGGCGTTCACCTCATGATCGTCCGTAGACGAACCTGATGTCCCGGCAGATGACTCGGAAAAACGGGACATGAGCACGGGTTTCAGGAGGGATACGTGAAAGGTGTCTGAGATACCCAGGCGTGGTGGAAGGGCCAAACGGTAAACCACAGGGGTAACCTTCTCGAGGACTTTGAAAGGACCCAGGTAGCGGGGTGCCAACTTGGTGGACTCAACTCGCAGCCTGATGTTACGGGCGGAGAGCCACACCAAGTCCCCAGGAGCAAATGTCGGAGCAGGGCTCCGATGTGCGTAGGCGGAGGACCTCATCCTCTCCTTGGATGACTAAATGGTATCCTGGGTACGATCCCAAATGTCCCGTGCCTCCACAGCCCAGTCTGCCACCCTGGAGTCGGCGGAAGACACGGTCATGGGCACCGGAACCCGCTGATGCTGACCGTAGGAGGAATGGAGTCTGTCCGGTGGAGCATTATTTAGTACAAACTCAGCCCACGGTAGCAAGGATGCCCAGTCATCCTGCCTGACTGAGACAAAATGTCGTAGATAGGTGACCAAGGTCTGGTTGGCCCTCTCTACCAACCCATTCGTCTCAAGATGGTATGCTGAAGAGAGATTTAACTCAATGCTGAGTAGACGACAAAGCTCTCTCCAGAACCGAGACGCAAACTGGGGACCTCGCTCACTAACGACCTTGTCTGGCATACCGTGTAAATGGAAAATATGCCTAATAAATAATGCTGCCAAGGCCCGTGCAGATGGTAACCGTGGTTACGGCACCAAGTGCACCATTTTGGAGAAGAGGTCGGTTATCAACCAGATGATGGTGCAGCCCCGAGACTTGGGTAAGCCCACCACAAAATCCATCCCGACCATCTCCCAAGGCTTGTCTGCCATGGGCAAAGGAAAACATAACCCAGCCGGCCCTTGTCGAGTGGACTTATTCTTGGCACAAGACACGCACGCCTGAACATATTCCCTGACGTCACGGACCATATGTGGCCACCAGTATGTCCTCGCCAGCAACTCAGATGTCCTTTTTGTCCCGAAATGTCCACCCACCCTGGAGGAATGTGCCCAAGAAAGTACTTCCGGTCGCAAATTGGTGGGTACAAAAGTCTTGCCCAGAGGCACAGACTCAAGCGAAACCGGAGCCACAGTGCTTAGGCTCTCACAGGGGACAATAAGCCGAGGCTCCTCCTCCACCTCCTCAGAGGATACGACGGAGCGAGACAGAGCATCGGCCCGAATTTTCTTCTCACCGGAGAGGAAATGGAGGGTGAAATGGAACCGGGAGTAGAACAGGGACATTCTGGCCTGGCGGGAATTCAGCCGCTGGGCTGTTTGCAAGTACACCAAGTTTTTGTGGTCCGTGAGGACCTGGAAGGGAAAGCAAGCCCCCTCAAGAAGATGTCTCCACTCGGAGAAGGCCAACTTCATAGCCAGTAGCTCCTTGTCCCCGATGGAATAATTCCTCTCTGCTGGTGTAAAGGTTTTAGAAAGAAAGAAGCAGGGATGCTTCCGACCTTGAGCATCCTTTGGATAAAGGACTGTTCCAGCACCAACAGAAGAGGCCTCCACCTCTAAAATAAAAGGCTTATCAACATTGGGGCGATGTAATATCGAAGCACTGGCAAAATGCGACTTGATGGAAGAGAAAGCCTTGGAGACCTCCTCAGACCACAACTTGGGATTTGCTCCCTTCTTGGTGAGGGCTACAAAGGGAGCTACCAAAGTCGAGAAATGGGGAATGAACTGGCGATAATAATTAATGAACCCCATAAAGCGCTGCACCGCTTTAAGAGAATGGGGTTCTTGCCAGTCCATCACAGCCTGTAGTTTTGGCAGGATCCATAGCAAATCCCTGGGCGGAGATGATGTAGCCCAGGAAAGGTAAAGACTCCTGCTCAAACATGCATTTCTCCAACTTTGCATAGAGGGAATTCGCCAGTAAAAGGTCGAAGATTTTGCAGACATCCCTCCGGTGAGAGTCAATATCTGGAGAAAAGATGAGAATATCATCCAGATAGACTACAAAAGAGGTGGAAAGCATATCCCGGAAGATGTCATTGACAAAGGCTTGGAAAATGGCTGGGGCATTACAGAGCCCGAAGGGCATCACCAGGTATTCATAATGCCCATCCCTGGTATTACAAGCCGTCTTCCATTCGTCCCCTTCATGGATGCGAATTAGGTTATAAGCACCACGCAGATCTAATTTAGTAAATAACCTTGCTCCCAGGGGAAACGGGTACTTATTCTTATCTATACACGGACGTAATTCTCCATTCTTCTGCAAGAAGAAGAACCCCACACCTGCTGGTGACACCGAATTCCTAATGAACCCTCTTGCCAGATTCTCCTGGATATATTGAGACATAGCTTCCGTCTCAGGAAAGAGAGGGGATAGACCCTTCCCCTAGGAGGTTCTGCTCCAGGCAAGAGGTCAATAGGACAGTCGTAGGGACGATGGGGTGGAAGAGTCTCCGCTGCCTTTTTAGAGAACACGTCTGCATATGACTGATAGCACTTGGGAAGAGGAGTAAGATCTGTGGGTAACTCTGTGATGGTAACCTGAATGCACTCCCTGACACATCTGCCCTTACATGTCTCACTCCAACCCAGTATCCTACCGGATGTCCACTCATTATGAGAGTGGAAACAGAGCCAGGGTACTCCCAGTAGGATTTTGTCTATTCCCTCGGGAAGGATGAGAAGGGAATTAATTTCCTGATGGGAAGGGGATACACACAAAGTAAGGGGAACAGTCTGATGTGTAAATTGCGAGTGCAATGTCAACCCATTCACTACCCGGACAGTCACTGGTTTGTCAAGCGCTACCAGATGTATTGCGTGGCGACGAGCAAAGGTGGATGACATGAAATTCCCCTCTGCCCCCGAGTCCACACAAAGCTCGACTGTAAGAGTGGAAGAGCCTACAGTGACTTTCCCTTTAAATGTCATGTTGGAGGAAAATGCAGCTGTCTCCAGTGAACCTCCTCCCATGGTCACTAGACGCGATCACTTCCCCGATCGCTGTGGACATCTGTTAGCATAGTGTCCTGTCTGCTGGCAAAGATTACAGACCACTGGTAGTCGAGCGGCCCGAGAACTTAGGTCCCTCATGAAGAACCTCCGTGGCCTTTTGGGGTTCAGACGCCTGAATGGGGAATTCGAGAGGTTTGGCAAAGGTGGGAGCCAACCGAAAACTCTGCCTACACTGGGTCCTCTCCAACCTCCGCTCGTGAAAACGAAGGTCGATGCGGTAGATATTGAGATAAGCTTCTCCAGTGTGGCGGAAATCTCCCTGGTAGCCAAAGCGTCTTTAACATGGTCAGCCAGTCCTCTCCAGTAGACCGGAATGAGAACTTTATCCGACCATTCTAGCTCAGAGGCCAAAGTCCGAAATTGGACGGAAAACTGACTGACCAGCGACGAACCCTGTGCCAATGCCAGCAGCTGGAGCGCCGCATCGTGGGTGACCTGAAGTCCTTAAAAGACCTTTTTAAGAGCCTCCAAGAAATGAGGAGCACTCTGCACCACACGATCGTTGCGCTCCCACTGCGGCGTTGCCCACTCCAACGCTCTGCCCGAGAGTAGAGACAATACAAAACCCACTTGTGCCTGATCTGTGGGGAAACGTGCAACCAGAAGCTAGAGCTGTATAGAGCACTGACTCACGAATCCCTGACATTGCTTGCTGTCACCGGCAAACTTGTCAGGAAGCGGGAGGTGGGATAATGTAGGGGCCGAGGACAAACTGGCTACAGCCATGCTAGCAGCCTGAACAGCGACTGCGGTAACATCCACAGCTGAGGTTGTGCGCTCAAGAGCTGCCAACCTTCCCTCCTGCTGCTGGATGTACTGCGGTAGACGCTGGTCATCCACCATTTTACTAGCCAGACCCTGGCGCTAGTATTATGTTAAGGGACTGCAGAACGCACCTAATAGTTATTAAGGAGTAGTGCGTTCGCAGCCCGCGGTCCACCGTGCAGGCAGAGCCTACTGCTAGTAAAATGGCGCAAACAGGCAGTATGAGCGAACTCTGTTATCCCGCAGATTAGCAGATGTAAACGCCGTAGCTAGTGTTGAGCATTCCGATACCGCAAATATCGGGTATCGGCCGATATTCGCTGTATCGAAATTCCGATACTTAGTTCCGATATTTTTCCTATATCGTATACCGGAATCGGAAGTTCCCATAATTCTTTGAGAGGCACTGTGATTTTAGTCAGCCAATGAGGAATCCTACGAAGTGTGGGCACATCCTGTACTGCTGCGGTCATCTTAACTAATGGCATGGCTGTGATTGGCTGCTGAAATGATGTCAAAATGCACTATAAAAGGCGCCGCCGCCATTTTATTGTCACTGTGCTGTGAACTCAGTTAGGGACAGAACGCTGCTCTGCTGACTCTGAGGGACAGTTAGAGATTGCGATTTTGTGTACTGTGCTTTAGGCAGGCTAGTTTACCAACCGCTGTTGAAAGCTTCCTTTTGCCTTGCAGTGTTGTTTTAACAGCTCTGTGCAAGGTGTGTGTGTGAGAGTGCAGGTGTAAGGTTCTATGTATATATTCCTGAAACTCAGTTTGTTCATCAGCCATTTTACTTTCTGTCTTGCTGCAGCTATCTTGCCCTCAGTCAAAATGGAGTTTCCAGCTTGCATGTTCCCGCCCTGATTCTCTCCTTTGCTTCTTAAGCAGCCACAGCTGAGCAATCAGTGCTTCAGAATCTAGCCTGCAGTGAACCTGTGACTTGACTCCTGTAAGCCTTGGACCTTGTACTCCAGCTATTCCTACTGAGGAACTCTGAAGCACTTGTGGACTCTGAACCCTGCTCTTTGAAAGACCCACGTTTGCATGGACTTACGGTAACAGAGAAGAAGATCCTGAATCTGTATTGGAGAGTGATTGCTGAGCTTGGATTACTCTGGCCTGCTGTGTCTCCTGTTTCTGTGTCTGCAAACTGTGTGACTATTTCTGCCAACTTGTATGAAGTAATACAGGACTTTTCTATATCAAACCTGTGTCTCATGTATGTTCATCGCACCCAAGCACAAGACGCTATATGAACTGTACTACATACATTACAAGATTCTGAAGCCAAAACGTTAGTGTCTGCTGGGTGTGGAAGGCTGTGTCTGCTGTACTGTGGATATCAGACGTCCGGTTGTACTTTCTGTGATGACAGTGGTTGTGACTTCTCACAACCATTCCAGGTGAGCAATTCCCTTAAGTTTTTTCTTTTTTGCAGTGTTACCACAGGTAAACACTATTGTTTTTTTTTTTTTTCCTTTCTTTTCTCTTTTTTGTCTGCTGTAACTCTGGATATCAGATGTCTGGTTGAAACTTTCTGTGATGATAGTGGTTGTGACTTCTCACAACCATTCCAGTAATCCTGTCTTAAAAGATCTGGAAAATGGATGCCCGCATAAAGGAACTTTGCGGAGTGACTGATAATATCCTTGCAGATTTGCAGAATATAAAGACCCGTTTTACGAATCTACAGGACCTCAATAATCACAATTTGCAAGTGGTTGGACAGACTACCCAGGATTTGCGAGCCAGGATTGAGGTTCTAGAGGGGCGAGTCCAGGCTCCTGCCGTAGCCCCGAGTGCTGGGATTCCCAAGTTGCCCCCTTTTCGTTTTGGCGGTGAACGTGAGAAATTCAGGGGATTTATTAATCAATGCAATCTTTTTTTTTCTGCACATGCTTCACAATTTCCCACTGAACGATCTAAGGTGCTTACTATAATTATGTTGCTTACCAACAAGGCTTTAATGTGGGCAAACCCTCTGATTGAGACTGAGGATGATTGTTTGAATCACCTTGATGATTTTATTTCAGCCATGGGGCAGGTGTTTGATGACCCCAATCGAGGTGAAACAGCTGAAGCAGCCATGTTAGCTTTGCGCCAAGGTAAGCACTCGGTAGCTGAATATGCCTTGGATTTCAGGAGATGGGCCCTTGATACCACCTGGGACAGTTCCGCCAAAAAATCTATTTTTCGAAAGGGGTTATCTCCACTGATTAAGGATGAACTTGCTCGTGCCGACCCTCCCACTGCGTTAGGTGACTTTATTAACTACTGCATCCGTATTGATACTCGTCTGACTGAACGCAGGCAAGAGAGATGGTTCGAAAGCAATCATACTAACCTTTTCCTACCTTCCTCTCCAGCTAAGGAACCTTTGAGTAGGATTACACGGGAACCTGAACCTGAACCCATGCAGGTAGACTCTTTACAACGACGGGTTAGTGATGCACGCAAGGAACATCGTTTTAAGGAGAATCTATGTTTCTATTGTGGTAAGTCAGGGCACTTCATTATAAACTGCCCAGCTGTTCTCGTAAGACTACTGCAGCACTCATTCATTGTGAGTGTTGCGAGAGGGGATCTGTCAGGTCCGAGCCTCAGGCTCCAGAGAGATCTGCAGCAACAGATCTTGATTTCTCGGACTTAAACTCCGTTACCTCTGAGGACGTTGACTGTGTAAACGCTGCCATTTTTCAAGTTTCCTCAGCGGTGTCCCAGCTGAGTTGTAAGAAAAACAATTCTCATTGCTTTCTTTCCATCAAACTCTGGGTTGACTCAGCTTGGGTGTCTAGCTCTGCTATGATCGACTCAGGGGCAAGTGGAAATTTTATGGATGTCTCCTTTGCTCTGAAACAGGGAATACATTCAGTGAAGAAGGCTACTCCAGTACAGATGGAAACTGTGGATGGCTCCCTGCTGACCTCTGGACCAGTGGATCAGGAAACAGAGCCTTTGAGGGTTCTTATGGGTAAAGATCATCAAGAGAAACTGTCCTTTATGCTTATCTCTTCTCCCCACTTTCCCATTATTCTAGGGCTACCATGGCTGCAGGCTCAGAATCCTACCATTAACTGGGAGACCAAGGAATTACACTTTCCAGAGAAACAGATGAGTCCAAAAGTTTCTACTTGCTCTGTTCCTAAAGGAATCATGTCAGTCCCTGAACTACCAGCTGTATACCAGGACTATGTGGATTTATGTGACAAGAAGAACGCTGACCAGCTTCCTCCTCACCGTCCATATGATTGTCCAATTGAATTATTGCCTGGAGCAGAGATACCTTTTGGTAAGATCTACCCCCTGGCGGGGCCCGAGCTAAAGGCTTTAAAGGATTACATAGATGAAAATCTAGCCAAGGGCTTCATACGCCCTCTTCATCTCCTGCAGGTGCACCCATCTTCTTTGTAAAGAAGAAAGATGGATCTCTGAGACCATGGGTAGACTATAGGGAACTCAATAAGGTTACTATTAGAAACCGTTATCCATTGCCTTTAATCCCTGAGTTATTGGAGAGAGTGCGACATGCCAAAATCTTTTCTAAACTAGATCTTCGTGGGGCCTATAACTTAGTCCGTATTAGACCTGGGGATGAATGGAAGACTGCATTCAGGTCACGCTATGGACACTTTGAATATCTAGTTATGCCTTTTGGTCTGAGTACCGCCCCAGCCACTTTCCAACACTTGGTGAATGACATCTTCAGGGATCTCCTAGATACATTCGTGGTAATTTATTTGGATGATATTCTAATTTTTTCTAACTCCACAGAGGAACATCATGGACATGTGAGAATGGTCTTGGAACGTCTAAGACAAAATCATCTTTACATCAAACTTGAAAAGTGTGAATTCCATAGGACCGAAATTCAATTTCTGGGGTATGTACTGTCTACACAAGGAATTAGTATGGATGGAAGCAAAACCCAAGCCATCAAGGATTGGCCAAGTCCTAGAAATGTGAAGGAGGTACAGCGCTTCATCGAGTTTGCCAACTTCTAAAGACGTTTCATTAGAAATTTCTCTGAGGTAGTGTCACCTATCACTCAACTTACCCGGAAAGAGTCTAGGTTTTCCTGGACTCCCCAAGCCCAGGAAGCATTTTCCCGTCTAAAAGATAAATTTACCACTGCACCTATCCTAGTACATCCCAACCCCGAGCTTGCCTTCATAATAGAGGTGGATGCTTCAGACTGTGCCGTTGGAGCTATACTCTCTCAGAGAACAGGTGAGAAGAATGTCTTGCATCCCTGTGCCTTCTTTTCCCAGCAGTTGTCTTCGGCTGAGAGGAACTACGATGTGGGCAATAGAGAGTTGTTGGCCATTATTGCCGCCTTCAAAGAATGGAGACACCTTCTTCAGGGTGCTGCACAGCAAATAGTCATCCTGACAGACCATCGTAACCTTGAGTTTATCAGGTCGGCTAAGTGCCTGACTCCTCGCCAGGCTCGCTGGAATCTTTTCTTAAACCAATTTAATTTTATCATCTCTTATAGACCAGGATCGCGCAATGGAAAGGCTGATGCACTCTCTAGGATTTACTCAGCAGAGACACGTCCAATTACTCCTCCTAAGACTATTCTTCCTGACTCTAGATTCCTAGGAGTAATTCATAATCAAGACCTACTTAAGGACATCAAGGAAGCATACCATGCGGATTCCTTTTTGGCACAACCCCCAAGGGACGTAAGTCTTGTCTTTAAGAATGGTGTGTGGATTCAGGGACAACGCCTGTATATTCCTGAAACAGTCAGATTGAGAGTATTGCAACTCATTCACGATTCCAAGATAGCTGGGCATAGAGGAATTCTAAAGACACAGGAATTTCTTTCTCGTTTCTTTTGGTGGCCCACTTGCAGGAAGGATGTTTTGAATTATGTCACTTCATGTGAGGTCTGTGCAAGATGCAAAACACCTCGCTCCTCACCAACTGGTCTGTTACAGCCTCTTCCCACCCCGTCCCGCCCGTGGGGATCCATTTCTATGGACTTCATTGTGGAGTTACCAACCTCTCAGGGGAAGAACACCATTCTAGTGGTGGTTGACCGTCTAACAAAGGCAGCTCATTTTATCCCTTGTGTCGGCTTACCCACTGCAAAACAGACATCAGATTTGATGATTAAAGATGTGTTTCGCTTACATGGAGTACCAGATGAGGTTATTTCGGATCGAGGGGTGCAATTCACTTCTAGGTTTTGGCAAAATTTCTGTGCAGCATTGGACATTAAAGTAAACCTTTCTTCTGCTTTTCATCCCCAGACTAATGGACAGACCGAACGAACCAATCAAACCCTGGAGCAGTATCTCCGCTGCTTTATCTGCCACCTACAGGATGATTGGGTGGATCTACTTCCATTAGCTGAGTTCTCGTATAACAACTCTCAGAGTGCCTCCACTAAACAGTCTCCTTTTTACTCTAATCTAGGTTATCATCCTAACATTCTACCACGATTTCCCATAGAAACGCCTTTACCAACAGTGGCTGAAAGAATCACGTCTTTACAGAAGAATATGGATCTTCTAAAGGAAAATCTGGAATCGGCTCAAGAAAGGTACAAGAAAGCAGCAGATAAATTTTGTAAACCTGCACCAGCTTTCAAGGTAGGAGACTTGGTCTGGCTGTCAACCAGAAATCTTAAGTTAAGGATTCCATCGTCTAAGTTGGGACATAAGTACATTGGACCCTATAAAATCAGTAAAATTATAAGTGCCGTTGCTTGTCGTCTTCAACTGCCCAGAACTATGAGAATCCACCCTGTCTTTCATGTATCCCTACTAAAGGCTGCGACACCCAATACGTTTCCTGGACGTTCCTCTCCTTGCCCTGACCCAGTGCTAGTCGATGGTCAGGAAGAATTTGTGGTGGAAAGGATTTTAGATTCCAGGTTGTATAGAAATCAGTTACAGTATCTGATTAAATGGCAGGGCTACCCAGTGGAGGACAACTCATGGGAACCGGTCAATAACGTTAATGCTCCTCGCTTGCTCCGTCAGTTTCATCAGAGGTACCCACACAAGCCTGGTCTGAGGTCATCCGGAGGTTGTCCTTAAGGGGGGAGTAATGTAAGGTTCTATGTATATATTCCTGAAACTCAGTTTGTTCGTCAGCCATTTTACTTTCTGTCTTGCTGCAGCTATCTTGCCCTCAGTCAAAATGGAGTTTCCAGCTTGCATGTTCCCGCCCTGATTCTCTCCTTTGCTTCTTAAGCAGCCACAGCTGAGCAATCAGTGCTTCAGAATCTAGCCTGCAGTGAACCTGTGACTTGACTCCTGTAAGCCTTGGACCTTGTACTCCAGCTATTCCTACTGAGGAACTCTGAAGCACTTGTGGACTCTGAACCCTGCTCTTTGAAAGACCCACGTTTGCATGGACTTACGGTAACAGAGAAGAAGATCCTGAATCTGTATTGGAGAGTGATTGCTGAGCTTGGATTACTCTGGCCTGCTGTGTCTCCTGTTTCTGTGTCTGCAAACTGTGTGACTATTTCTGCCAACTTGTATGAAGTAATACAGGCTTTTCTATATCAAACCTGTGTCTCATGTATGTTCATCGCACCCAAGCACAAGACGCTATATGAACTGTACTACATACATTACAGCAGGTGACGCTGCAGTTTGCTCTGCATCCAATGCTGTTTGTAGGCATCTGCACGTGTCATTCAGTGACTTTTTTTTTTATTTTATTTTGTGGAATTGGTGCAGCTCCATTCAATTGAAATTAACAGTGATCTATTAGTGTGACGCGCTTCCATCTGTATACAATACATTGGTTGCAAACACTATAGAAGTACAGAAAGGAGCCTTTCACAGCTAGTGAACAGTTGTGTGCAGTGTTCACTGTAGTCTGTGAGGTTTTCATTTTTTGAGTGCAGATCATGCTCCAGTTAGTTCTTCAACCACTGCTGGTTGTAGTCTGCTGAGCGTGTGTCACAGCCTCATCCTTCACATTTTTCTCTAATTGGTGCTGCTCCATTATATTTGAAAAAAATCTAATCTATTAGTGTGACGCGCTTCCATCCGTATACAATACATTGGTTGCAAACACTATAGAAGTACACAAAGGGGCCTTTCACAGTTTCTGAACAGTTGTCTGCAGTGTTCACTGTAGTCTGTGAGCTTTTCATTTTTTGAGTGCAGATTACGCTCCAGTTAGTTCTTCAACCACTGCTGGTTGTAGTCTGCTGAGCGTGTGTCACTGCCTCAACCTTCACATTTTTCTCTAATTGGTGCTGCTCCATTATATTTGAAAAAAATCTAATCTATTAGTGTGACGCGCTTCCATCCGTATACAATACATTGGTTGCAAACACTATAGAAGTACACAAAGGGGCCTTTCACAGCTACTGAACAGTTGTCTGCAGTGTTCACTGTAGTCTGTGAGCTTTTCATTTTTTGAGTGCAGATTACGCTCCAGTTAGTTCTTCAACCACTGCTGGTTGTAGTCTGCTGAGCGTGTGTCACTGCCTCATCCTTCACATTTTTCTCTAATTGGTGCTGCTCCATTATATTTGAAAAAAATCTAATTTATTAGTGTGACCGCTTCCATCCGTATACAATACATTGGTTGCAAACACTATAGAAGTACACAAAGGGGCCTTTCACAGCTACTGAACAGTTGTCTGCAGTGTTCACTGTAGTCTGTGAGCTTTTCATTTTTTGAGTGCAGATTACGCTCCAGTTAGTTCTTCAACCACTGCTGGTTGTAGTCTGTTGAGCGTGTGTCACTGCCTCAACCTTCACATTTTTCTCTAATTGGTGCTGCTCCATTATATTTGAAAAAAATCTAATCTATTAGTGTGACGCGCTTCCATCCGTATACAATACATTGGTTGCAAACACTATAGAATTACACAAAGGGGCCTTTCACAGCTACTGAACAGTTGTCTGCAGTGTTCACTGTAGTCTGTGAGCTTTTCATTTTTTGAGTGCAGATTACGCTCCAGTTAGTTCTTCAACCACTGCTGGTTGTAGTCTGCTGAGTGTGTGTCACTGCCTCATCCTTCACATTTTTCTCTAATTGGTGCTGCTCCATTATATTTGAAAAAAATCTAATCTATTAGTGTGACGCGCTTCCATCCGTATACAATATATTGGTTGCAAACACTATAGAAGTACACAAAGGGGCCTTTCACAGCTACTGAACAGTTGTCTGCAGTGTTCACTGTAGTCTGTGAGCTTTTCATTTTTTGAGTGCAGATTACGCTCCAGTTAGTTCTTCAACCACTGCTGGTTGTAGTCTGCTGAGCGTGTGTCACTGCCTCAACCTTCACATTTTTCTCTAATTGGTGCTGCTCCATTATATTTGAAAAAAATCTAATCTATTAGTGTGACGCGCTTCCATCCGTATACAATACATTGGTTGCAAACACTATAGAAGTACACAAAGGGGCCTTTCACAGTTACTGAACAGTTGTCTGCAGTGTTCACTGTAGTCTGTGAGCTTTTCATTTTTTGAGTGCAGATTACGCTCCAGTTAGTTCTTCAACCACTGCTGGTTGTAGTCTGCTGAGCGTGTGTCACTGCCTCATCCTTCACATTTTTCTCTAATTGGTGCTGCTCCATTATATTTGAAAAAAATCTAATCTATTAGTGTGACGCGCTTCCATCCGTATACAATACATTGGTTGCAAACACTATAGAAGTACACAAAGGGGCCTTTCACAGCTACTGAACAGTTGTCTGCAGTGTTCACTGCAGTCTCTGAGGAATAACCACACTTAGGCCTTATAACTTTTCTGACTTTCTTTATCAATCTACCAAGATGAAGAAGGCAGGGAGTAAGGCACGTGGTCGTGGCCGTGGAGTTTCAGCAGGGAGAGGACGTGGGGATTCTGTGGCTGCTGCCGCACCCAGTGACACAGCATCCACCAGTTTTCCCCGTGAGCGTTCCTTTATGCGCACTTTTGTAGGAGCTCAGCGTACCCCCCTGCTGCGGGAAGAACAAATTGAAGCCGTTGTTGGTTGGATGGCAGCCAATGCATCGACTTCAATTGCTTCCACCTCCTCTCAGGACCACAGCACTGTTGAACAACCATCTGTCTCTTCACCGCCTGCCAAATTGCCCAGGCAGTCAGAAAGCTCTGTAAAGGAGCCAGTTGAGTCTCTGCTTCTGTTCTCAGAATCTGTTGGCTTGCAAACAGGGGCCCAGCCAAGCAGCATTCTGGAATGTGAAGAAGAGGCAGTATGCAGTGATGCGCAACAGCTGTGTCTCTCTGAATCTGAAGAGGCGGGTGAGCCAGTGCCGATGGTCAGCACACCGCAGAACGCATCTGATGATGATGAGACTCAGGTGGCAGTTTCTGTTGAGCATGGTGCTGACAAGACCACCCAACAGCAGCAGGTGTTGGAAGAGGGTAGTGGAGATGATGAGGTCCAAGACCCAACATGGCGTGAGGAACAGGAAGGTGGTGGTAGCAGCTCTGAGGAAGAGATTGCCCCAACGGTCCAAACAGTAGGGAGAGGTAGGCTGCAGACTCGGTTGCCTGTAGCCTCCAGTTTGGCACCCGTTCGTAGCAGTTCTCTTCCAACAGCCAAAACGGGCGCTCCCAGGACTTGCACTGCGTGGTCCTTTTTTGACACACTTGCACATGATATTTGCTATGTCAAATGCAAGCTGTGTAATCAAAAAGTAAAAAGAGGTAAAAGTGTCAGTAACCTGAATACCACAAATATGTGGAAACATGTACGGACAAAGCACGTAGCTGAGTTACAAAGACACACTGGAGATGTAGGCCAACCTACAGCAGCACCTACATCTTCAGGTCGTGTTGGAGCCTCTACCTCCAGCTCACACACACCTGGTTCGGCTTCCTCACAGGATCTCCATGGAAGAACCTCGGTCACTGTTGTCCATAGACAAACTGTTATATTCCACCCACAGCAGCAAGTTCACAGTCATCGTCACACTCCCAGACCACAAAACAGCCATCGGTACCACAGGCATGGGATAAAAGACGGCCATACTCGGCAAACCATCCACGAGCACAGGCTCTGAATGCTGGCATTGCAAAACTCCTGTCCCTTGAAATGCTGTCATTCAGGCTGGTGGAGACTGACAGTTTCCGTAACTTAATGGCATTGGCAGTCCCACAATACAATGTGCCCTGCCAATTTTATTTCAGCAGGCAAGCCATCCCTGGTCTGCAAAAGCATGTTGAGGGAAAAATTAAACATGCGCTACTAAACGCAGTCAGTAGCAAGGTCGCCCTGACCACCGATGCGTGGACCAGTACCCATGGCAAGGGACGATACCTTTCCCTCACTGCCCATTGGGTCAATGTTGTGGAGCCGGGTACAGATCTTGCGAGTGGCGCTGTACGTGTTCTGCCAACTCCAAGGATTGCAGGAATCAAGTCTATCCACATTGACTCCTCCTCCTACTCCAGTTCCTCAGAATCATTGCTGCAGGAGCCGTCACGGTCTACCTCCACATGGACCCGTGAACGCTTACCTGTTGCGACCGATATGACCACAGCCGTGGCCAAACGTCAACAGGCCGTCCTGAAATTAATTTCCATGGGGAATCGAAGCCACACAGCGCAGGAGCTCTGGAATGCCATCAAGCAGGAGAGCGACGTGTGGTTTTTGCCAGCGAATCTCCAGCCAGGCTTGGTAGTGTGTGACAATGGCCGAAATCTTGTGGCAGCTCTGGGCCTTGGCAATCTCACTCACATACCATGTGCTCAACTTGGTCGTGCAGAGTTTATTGAGGGACTATCCGGATCTTGATGCACTGCTGCACAAGGTCCGCCTAGAGTGCGCTCACTTGTGACGTTCCAGCATGGCCGGATCGCGCATTGCAGCTCTGCAATGCAGATTTCGCCTTCCTGAACATCGCATCATATGTGACGTACCCACCAGGTGGAATTCCACGTTACATATGTTGGAGCGGTTGTGTGAGCAGCAGCCAGCAGTAATGGAGTATCAGCTGCATCAGGCGCAATCAACTCACAATTTGCGCCGTTCACACTTCACCACTACTGAGTGGGCCTCTGCCACGTTTTGCGTGCGTTTGATGAGTCAACGCGGATGGCGAGTGCAGATGATGCACTAGTCAGCCTGACTGTCCCCCTTATCTGCCTGCTTCAAAAAACACTAAAAGCACTAAGGGATGAGGTTTTGGAAGAGGTGGAGGATGAGGAGTCACAAATTCCATCACCTTTTGGACAGTCAGCGCAACGTGGTTCCTCACAAAGGGCTGGGCAGGGCTCACTTTTTGAGGAGGATGAGGAGGAGTCAATGGAGGAGGAAGACATCGCTCCAGAGGGAGGTACACAACACTCTAGTCAGTATGTAGAGCGAGGGTGGGGTGATGCAGAGCAGGCAGAGATGACGCCTCTTGCAGGGGACAGCGTTTCTTGGCCAGTTGGGAGTCTGCAGCACATGGTTGATTTCATGCTGCAGTGCCTGGAAAACGACCGCCGCATCGCCCACATTCTCACCACGTCTGATTATTGGGTGTACACCCTCCTAGACCCTCGCTACCGGGACAACTTGCAAAGCCTCATCACACCGTTGAACCGGGAGCGTAAAATGCGGGAGTACCAAGACACACTGGTGCAATCCATAATGTTCTCCATTCCAGCCGAGAGCACTGCTGCTGCTACTGCTTTACAAAGCAGCTCTGTGCGTCGAGGCAGTGGAGACAGCTCTGCAACAAGAGGGAGCACAAGCAGCGCCTCTGCACAGGGCAAGACCAGTATGTTCCAAATGTGGCGAAGTTTTGTGGCAGCGCCACCAATGTCTACACCATCCGAGACGACTCCAGTCAGCAGGAGGCAACATTTCCATAAGATGGTGACAGACTACATGTCTTTCCCTCTCAGTGTACTCCCAGATGGCTCTTCCCCATTCATGTTTTGGGTCTCTAAGCTGGATACATGGCCAGAGCTTAGCCAGTATGCATTGGAGGTGCTGGCTTGCCCTGCTGCCGGTGTATTATCGGAGCGCGTCTTTAGTGCTGCAGGTGGTGTACTAACAGACCGTCGCATGCGACTATCCTCCGATAATGTAGACCGGCTTACTTTTCTGAAAATGAACAAGGCATGGATCTCGCCAGAATTTGTCTGTCCGTTTTCAGATTAAATAACTGGTTCGCAACGTTATCCATGTCTCCTGTTATGTTCATCTTTCTACCACCTGAACTCTACTCCCTGGGCTACAACACTGCCAGTTGCTGCTCAGAAGTGTCGTGTCCACAGACCAATACACAAGCTATAGTGTTAGTGGGGTTCAGTAACGCCAGCTGTTCCCCTGCTGTGTGTCCGGCAAGAAGTCTCCTGTTCCCTACACATGCACAGAAAAACCCATGTGGAACATGCTCCAAATAGGGAAGAGCCGTCACCCTGATTGTTATGCTTAGAACAGGAAATTGTGAAGTTTTCCAGGCCTAGAATGATAATTTTTTTATAACAAATATGGACAAATAATAATTTATCATCACAGCGCATATCTGCACATGTCTATTAGAAATGGTAACAAAAACTAAAACATAGTGTTCACTTTTTGAAATTAATGCATAAAAGTACATTTCATACTTATCAATTAATGCTTTTTAAGGAACTTTATCTGTACCTGTAAGATAATGCAGTCAATGGATATACGAATCATAAAATCCTCATCATCATCATCACGAGTTTTATTTATGACAGACATTATAAAATACACATACTGATGCCAACTGTAACTTCTCACACCATATATGAAATGGCCAGCATCTAAACCTGGTAATAATGTGCAATAATAAATTATTACATCTAGAAAGTGCATCATGCATACTGACAATAGGTAGTTATACTTGCAAGTGCTGTTGAAACAACCACAACAGATATAAATTAATAATGGTATATAGGTATCACAGTGCATAGTTACTCATGGACAATGTCGATGTAATACTGTACCTCAATAAAGTCAGCGTCAACCATTATGCTTGTTAGTCTTGTAGATTGTTAAAGAGGGAACATGCTTTTTTTGTTGGTCATAGGTGGAGTATTAGACAGTAAATGATTACTGCTGTCATATTTTTGGCGTCCCTAGGGCACAATAACGCTGCGTAACGTCACATTTTATAGAGAGTCATCTAATAGACACACGCTACCCTACCCTACGCGTGACAGTAGGAAGGTAGTGTTGACGGATAAAGCCTTGCGCAACCAGACATGCTTTTACCCTCTTCAACACTGTACAAGCAAAAAATGCATGATTGCAGCCCAGACTTTATTGACGTACAGTATAACATCGCCATTACCCATCAGAGGCTGTCCACTGTCTGATACAGACATAGAATATACCTTTGCTATCCGTAGCCTTTGTTTCACCTACACTTGCAGATACACACTTAAATTGTGACAATGCATAATGTTTTTTTAAATGGTTATTTTTTATCGTACATTATTGCGTCATCACATTGATGAGTCCATGTTGGACATGTCATACATACTGTACAAAGTAACGATTTTATTAACTTAAATAATTGAAATGTCTGTGACTGTCACATATAAATTGCAATGATGATGATGAGTGACTATTACAAAATCCATCGTCTTCACTATGATATGGTTTAACATAGCGTTCCTTAAGCATTATTCATAAATACAAAAATGGACTTTTATTCTTAAATTTACAACACTATATTTTGTAACCAATTTTTTGGGTGGTGTGTTGTTCCATTTCTTGTTGGCATGTGCATATATGCGTTTATATTTGCAGGGTCTTTATTTTTATTCTTGAAGTTAGGAAACATGTGTATCTTTGTACCGTGTTAGCCAGTAGATAGAAAAATATTTAGACTTGAGAGTCCGCAGTGGTTGATACCTTTTAATGGATAACTGAAAAGATGGTAACAAATTGCAAGCTTTCGAGGCTACTCACGTCTCTTCATCAGGCAAAGACTAAAACAAAAAATGAAGCATCACATATTTCTATACACAACAGGACACAGGAATAGTGCAATAGGTAAGACAAGTGACGTGTAGCAGAACTGTCATTATGACAGAGGGATGGACATAAATATTGGAACAGTTCCTAGATAAGGATAGAAAGTTTTATTGCCCTCTGATTGGGGTCTGGTTTTGTGTTTTCATGCCCCTGGAAGGGCAGAGACGCAGATTCCTTAATTGATATAGAATGACATGAATCCGTGTGATCTATTCATTCCAGCACTAAGAGTGTCAAAGGTCATGATGAGCTTATATTCTGAAACCTTTGTATCTTTCTCAGATTTGAAGTTATATTTTAATACCAGTAATTCCATATCCATCATGCAATGACCGGGCATACAAAAGTGTTTTGCCACAGGTAAATCCATTCTTTTTTCTCTTATTGTGTGGCGATGAAAATTCATCCTTGTTCTCAGTTTTTGGCCGGTCTCCCCCACATACAGACCCCCAGTTCGACATTTTGTACATATAATTAGGTACACCACATTAGATGTGATGCAGCTGAAAGTACCTTTGATCTTGTAGTCCTGATGGGAGTAGGGGATCTTTATTTTGTCCGTGGTCATTATAGATGCACAGGTTTTACATTTCTTCTGGTTACAAGGAAAGGTTCCTGCAGCTGTTGGGGAGGACAGGGAGCTTCTGATAATGATGCTTCTTAGATTTGTGGGCTGCCTAAAACACAGTAGTGGGGGGTCTGGAAATATGGATTGTAATATCGGGCATCTTTTTGTAGTAAAGGTTGTAGTATCCGTGTAGCTCCCCTTAGCACCTCCAGATTTGGATTGTAGGTCACCACTAGAGGCACCCGGTTATTTTCTTCTTTACCTTTGTAATGTAGCAGGTGATTCCTTGATATTCAGTTGGCTCTTGAAATTTGGTTTTCAATTGTTCTTGGATGGTATCCCTGGTTCAAAAAAGTCTTTCTGAGGCGACCCCCCACTACTGTGTTTTAGGCAGCCCCCAAATCTAAGAAGCATCATTGTCAGAATCTCCCTGTCCTCCCCAACAGCTGCAGGAACCTTTCCTTGCAACCAGAAGAAATGTAAAACCTGTGCATCTATAATGACCACGGACAACATAAAGATCCCCTACTCCCATCAGGACTACAAGATCAAAGGTACTTTCAGCTGCATCACATCTAATGTGGTGTACCTAATTATATGTACAAAATGTCCAACTGGGGGTCTGTATGTGGGGGAGACCGGCAAAAACTGAGAACAAGGATGAATTATCAGCGCCACACAATAAGAGAAAAAATAATGGATTTACCTGTGGCAAAACACTTTTGTATGCCCGGTCATAGCATGATGGATATGGAATTACTGGTATTAAAATATAACTTCAAATCTGAGAAAGATACAAAGGTTTCGGAATATAAGCTCATCATGACCTTTGACACTCTTAGTGCTGGAATGAATATATCACACGGATTCATGTCATTCTATATCAATTAAGGAATCTGCGTCTCTGACCTTCTAGGGGCATCAAAACAGAACACCAGACCCCAATCAGAGGGCAATAAAACTTTATCTCCTTATGTAGGAACTGTTCCAATATTTATGATCATCCCTCTGCCATAATGTCAGTTCTGCTTCACGTCACTTGTCTTACCTATTGCACTATTCCTGTGTCCTGTTGTGTGTAGAAATATGTGATTCTTCATTTTTTGTTTTAGTCTTAGCCTGATGAAGAGACCTGAGTAGTCTCGAAAGCTTGGAATTTGTTACCATCTTTTCAGTTAGCCATTAAACGGTATCAACCACTGAGGACTCTCAAGTATAAATATTTTTCTATTCTTGGAATTGAAATTCATCATTTTATTGTCCTAGTAAAACTTCATTTATTCTTGTTTGAAGAACATACATTTGCAATGGCCACGTAACAAGGCAATAACTCAATATTTTATGCCTACACCCTCCTTGACCCTGGGCTTCAACACCGCCAGTTGCTGCTCAGAAGTGTTAGATGCACAGATGAAATCAATCGCTGATGTGTTTGTGGGGTTCAGTAACGCCTGCTGTTCCCCTGATGTGTGTCTGGCAAAAATTACTGCTGCTAACTACAAATTCAACTTCAAACATCTCATACTAGGCCTCTGCCTACACCCTCCTTGACCCTGGGCTTCAACACCGCCAGTTGCTGCTCAGAAGTGTTAGATGCACAGATGAAAACAATCGCTGATGTGTTTGTGGGGTTCAGTAACGCCTGCTGTTCCCCTGCTGTGTGTCTGGCAAAAATTACTGCTGCTAACTACAACTTCAACTTCAAACATCTCATACTAGGCCTCTGCCTACACTCTCCTTGACCCTGGGCTTCAACACCGCCAGTTGCTGCTCAGAAGTGTTAGATGCACAGATGAAAACAATCGCTGATGTGTTTGTGGGGTTCAGTAACGCCTGCTGTTCCCCTGCTGTGTGTCCGGCAAAAATTACTGCTAGCTACCTACACATGGTGAAAAAAACATGACATGTCAAAGTGTCTAGTGCTACACATAGATATGAGGCTGCACCCTGATTTCTAAGCTGTAAACATTTGAAACGTCAGCTTTAAAACCATAAAATGATTAGTCTTTGTCACAAATCTGTAACAAAATAATTGTGACATATTATTTCAGATATGCACATGTCGAAAACAAATGCTAACACAAAAGCCTACTTATGCTATAGGATACTGATGGTCAACCTTGTCACTCCATAGCTTAGACAAATCCAACTCACATCATGACTCAAATGCTGCAATGTTGGAAGTGCATAATGTGGGTTGAACTTTGACAACAGCTGCAGTGCGAAGGTTAGACTTCAGTGTTCTTGGCTTTTAAATAAAAGCATACAAGTAAATATAATAATCCAATGTTGATTAAGGGACGTGATGTACACCTGTAATATTGTGCAAACAATGCATGTAGGAATAGTCCTCTTCAACATTACTTATATTTGTGTCATTTTAAAAAATACATATTTAATTAGAAAGTTAACAGCCCATATCATAAAGGTCCTTCATGTAAACATGATAATCGCTAACAAAAATCATGCATTACCTTGTTAAAGTCAATAGTGCATAGTCACAATAGCAAAATATATACCTGTAAGTGGTGCTGAAAGAACGACAACTGATAGAATAGGTGAATGATATCTATTTATCAGACTGAATAGCGACACCTGTACAATGTCGATATAATACTGTACCTTAACAAAACAGCTGTGTCACACCTCACACTCGTTTTTCTTGTAGCTTGTTATGTAATAGGGCACATGCGTGTATGTTTCATCATAGGTGCATGTTTACTGAGTAAAGCAGTCATGACAACGCCTTTGTGTTGTCGGTACGCTTGCGATGATGAACGATGCGCACCGTGAATGTTAGTCTGCGTCATCAGACGTACAGACGCTCCAATACCCAACGCGTCACAGCAGGAAGCCAGTCTGTGCGTCCAAACAAAGGCGCAACCATACATGCACGTAACCTTTTATAAAGCTATATAAAAAAAGGATGTAGTAGTAACGCACACTTTATTGAGGTACAGTATTACATCGCCATTCACCATCTGTGGCTATGCAGTATCATCTATATATACCTTATCTATCCGTTGTCATGCTTGCAAGTCCACAGTCAGGCATAAATACTGTTTTCACTCTGCACTATGCACTTTTTAAATTTTTTGTTTGTTAATATAAATGATTGGCACATATTATCAGTATTACATGATGGAAATTTTAGATATTTTTAAAAAAATTTAGTGATATTATTCATCAAATGTAAAGTTTTATGAATGTCAAAGATAACTTGTAATGCTGATTATGTTTTTAAGTCAGCCATTCATTGTCTACACAATAAAAATGGTGTACATACTGTTACTTAGCCATCATTAATGGATTCTGATATGTACTTGTATGCTTTTATTTTAAACCGTATAGCAGATTATTTAACCTATTTTAATTGTGGTTTGCATTGCTTTTCAACATGTTAATGTATGCGTTTATGTTTGTAAATTATTAATTTACATATATTTTTTTAAGTAAAATCATCATCTTATGGTACTAAAGTTATATTTCTCTTGTTTGGAGTATAGACATTTTTAATTGACACGTAACAAGGAAAATACTTGATATAGTATTTAAACATCCTCCTTGACCCTGGGCTCCAAAACCGCCAGTTGTTGCTCGGAAGTGCTGTTAGCACAGTGAACACTTGCTCCTGTGTTACTGGGGTTCAGTAATGTCAGCTGTTCCCCTGCTGTGTGAACGGCAAAAAGTCCTGCTGCCTCCACCCTGTTCTCTTCTCATCCCTGGGCTCCAACACCGCCAGTTGTTGCTCGGAAGTGCTGTTAGCACAGTGAACACTTGCTCCTGTGTTACTGGGGTTCAGTAATGTCAGCTGTTCCCCTGCTGTGTGAACGGCAAAAAGTCCTGCTGCCTCCACCATGTTCTCTTCTCATCCCTGGGCTCCAACACCGCCAGTTGTTGCTCGGAAGTGCTGTTAGCACAGTCAACACTTGCTCCTGTGTTACTGGGGTTCAGTAATGTCAGCTGTTCCCCTGCTGTGTGAACGGCAAAAAGTCCTGCTGCCTCCACCCTGTTCTCTTCTCATCCCTGGGCTCCAACACCGCCAGTTGTTGCTCGGAAGTGCTGTTAGCACAGTGAACACTTGCTCCTGTGTTACTGGGGTTCAGTAATGTCAGCTTTTCCCCTGCTGTGTGAACGGCAAACAGTCCTGCTGCCTCCACTCTGTTCTCTTCTCATCCCTGGGCTCCAACACCGCCAGTTGTTGCTCGGAAGTGCTGTTAGCACAGTGAACACTTGCTCCTGTGTTACTGGGGTTCAGTAATGTCAGCTGTTCCCCTGCTGTGTGTACGGCAAAAAGTCCTGCTGCCTCCACCATGTTCTCTTCTCATCCCTGGGCTCCAACACCGCCAGTTGTTGCTCGGAAGTGCTGTTAGCGCAGTGAACACTTGCTCCTGTGTTACTGGGGTTCAGTAATGTCAGCTGTTCCCTGCTGTGTGAACGGCAAAAAGTCCTGCTGCCTCCACCCTGTTCTCTTCTCATCCCTGGGCTCCAACACTGCCAGTTGTTGCTCGGAAGTGCTGTTAGCACAGTGAACACTTGCTCCTGTGTTACTGGGGTTCAGTAATGTCAGCTGTTCCCCTGCTGTGTGAACGGCAAAAAGTCCTGCTGCCTCCACCCTGTTCTCTTCTCATCCCTGGGCTCCAACACCGCCAGTTGTTGCTCGGAAGTGCTGTTAGCACAGTGAACACTTGCTCCTGTGTTACTGGGGTTCAGTAATGTCAGCTGTTCCCCTGCTGTGTGAACGGCAAAAAGTCCTGCTGCCTCCACCATGTTCTCTTCTCATCCCTGGGCTCCAACACCGCCAGTTGTTGCTCGGAAGTGCTGTTAGCGCAGTGAACACTTGCTCCTGTGTTACTGGGGTTCAGTAATGTCAGCTGTTCCCCTGCTGTGTGAACGGCAAAAAGTCCTGCTGCCTCCACCCTGTTCTCTTCTCATTCCTGGGCTCCAACACCGCCAGTTGTTGCTCGGAAGTGCTGTTAGCACAGTGAACACTTGCTCCTGTGTTACTGGGGTTCAGTAATGTCAGCTGTTCCCCTGCTGTGTGAACGGCAAAAAGTCCTGCTGCCACCACCCTGTTCTCTTCTCATCCATGGGCTCCAACACCGCCAGTTGTTGCTCGGAAGTGCTGTTAGCACAGTGAACACTTGCTCCTGTGTTACTGGGGTTCAGTAATGTCAGCTGTTCCCCTGCTGTGTGAACGGCAAAAAGTCCTGCTGCCTCCTCCATGTTCTCTTCTCATCCCTGGGCTCCAACACCGCCAGTTGTTGCTCGGAAGTGTCATTGGCACGGGTACTCACTCCTGCCCAGACTGTTTACAGCACGCCATCTGTTTCCTGTCAGTGTAAACGTCACTTAGCCTCCAATAAGTTGTCCTGTCGTGTTGCGGTCGGGTTAGCCGACTCTTTGGTGCTTGGAGTTTAGGTGCTTCCTATGTGTGCTGCGGGATATGCAAATATTGGCTGTTTCCGTTGTGACAATAGGACAATCACCCACTGTAGTACTGTGGGATTCGGTAACTGCGGCCGGCTCGCGGCCTGTCAAATTAAATTTCCATGGGTACCTTCTGCTACCCGTCCGGGTTCCAGTACCGTCAGCTGGTTCTCCGCAGTGCCTTTGGCCTAGGTGCCTCCATCTCGGTATCCGAGTTCCAGCAACGTCTGCTGGTCCTTGGTAGTGCTTTGGAGCACAGGTACCTCCTGCTTAGTAACCGTGTCCCAGTAACGTCAGCTGGTCCTCGGTTGTGCCATTGGCTCTTTTCCTTCTGCTGCCCTCCGGGTTCCAGCACAGTCAGCTGGTCCTCGTTACTTGCATTGGCTCTTGTACCTTCTGCTACATTTACAAATTGAAGATTTTTTAAATGTTTTTTTTGGGTAATCACTCTGGATCTCCAACAATGAAGACGACGACCCTGATGACCACCCCGAAGAAGATGACGACCACAAGGACGAAGAGCATCAAGCCAACCAGCCTAAACACCATCACAAAGAAGAAATAAAAGATTACCCAACAGGACTAAGAAGGTTAAGACAAACTACAAGATACAGAACAAGAGACTGAAGAACAATAAGCAGAAGATCAAAAAGCAGAAGAACATGAAGTATAAGACCAAAATGAAGAGCAAAATATATGCTCTAAATTATAAGCAGAAGAAGACTAAGCAGTGTATGGGGGTGAGTCCGTTCCTCCTCGTGGTGCCCCTGGAAAATGCCTGCTGCTGCAGGCTAAACTGAACACGGACAAATACTGTTGTAATTTAAATCTTTTGTGACAGCAAGAACGGAAGGATGAAAAATTCATACTTTGACAGATTACAAGTACAGGATTCTCTGTCACAAATAAGAATATGATGAAGAAGATGAAGTACAATATGAATAAGAATAATAGTTTAATAAGAAGAATCTGAGTAATGTTAACAAAAAGATGAATAGCAAGAAGTTTAAGAAGAAGATAAAGGAGGTGAAGATGAAGAATAATTTGATGAAAAAGATGATGCTGCTGAAGATTATGAAGGAGAAAGTGTGTCAAAAGTTAAAAAGGTGAAGAGCATGGAAGTTGTGAAATATACATATTTGCCAAAATAGAAAAAACGTTAACAACATTGTCAATTTCTTCGTCAATCCGAACATCTTTAAAAAAAAAATATTTATGCTATTCCATTTGATTGGGTGAAACATCTATGCCTTTAATGTCTCCTCAACCTTCCCCAATACATTCTACATTACTCTTTGTTGTTTTCCTTCATGTACAATTAACCTACAAGGCAAGAATGGGGTTTTTTTAATTCCGATATTTTGTTCCCATAGACTTACATTGGATTTCCGGTATCGGTATCGGGTATCGCCGATATTTTTTGGGTATCGGCGATACCATTCCGATTCCGATACTTTTGGATATCGGAAAGTATAGCTCAACTCTGTTCCCTGCACTTCTGTGGAGGTCAGCCAGGTCCCCTCCGGGGGCTTGTGCTCCTCTCAGTTTATCTGGAGCCACTGTTGTTTGTTCATTTACTTTTTCCTGTTTTTTCAGTGGCTGCGGCTTAGTTTTGTTACACCAGAGAACTGATTTAGGTGGTAGAGGTCGTGTGATCTCAGGTGTTTTTGCAATCAGTAGCGTTGGTATTTTTTAGGGGTTTTTTTGGATTGCAGTGAGTATCCTTTCCTGTACTTTTCTGTCAAGACAGATTGGGCCCCAGCGTTTGCTCATTCTATTTTCTGTCTGTGTCCATGTTTCTTCTTGTCTAACCGCCATTACATGTTTGGGGGCTTCCTATTTTCTTTGGGGATCTGCTGCGGGGCAGATAGCTTTCATCTTTCTGCCTTTAGGTGTAGTTATCTCTCAGGCTGTGACGAGGCGTCTAGGATCAACGTAGGAACGCTGCACAGCTACCTCTAGTTGTGTGGTTAGTTCAGGTTACTGCAATCCAATAGGTTCCAGCCTCTCTGGTGTATTGCCGTTTTTGCTTACTCTCCTCAGCTACCAAAACATAACAGGGAGGGGCACCTGAGTTTCACCAGGATCAGATTCTGGCTCAGTAGACTGCAAGGGCAATGCAGTGCTCTGGGTGATTGTACCAGCAGAATCAGATAGCAGTGGCTGTGCATCAGTGCTCTCCATGTCATATTCATCTTGGACTGGGAATTCAGGTTTTCACTTGATAACCCAGGCAGATATGTGAAAAGAGCTCCAGGGAGTAATCTGAAATGTGGCCTGCCGCATGCTTCACTTGTGGTGGGGGTGAAGGACACAAGGAAAGATGTTTCTGTATTTTCATGACTATGAAAATTGTAAATTCACACTGAAGGCATCAAAACAATGAATTAACACATGTGGAATGATATACCGTATTTTTTGGACCATAAGACGCACTTTTTTCCCCCAAAATTTTGGGAGAAAATGGGGGTGCGTCTTATGGTCGCAACATACCGGAAAGTCCAGTGGCGGCGGCGCTCCAAATGCAGCTTCGCTGCGATGCGGTGGTGGTGTCCGGGCAGCAGCGGGCCCCGCCGGCATCTCGTCCTAGCCGGAACGCCCCCCCGCAGCTGCGACGCGGTGCCGGGCTGAAGGCCGCCAGGGGCCACCGGTGGCGGTCCCGATGCAGAGTGTGGTGCGGTGGTGGTGTTCGGGCAGCAAGCGGGCCTCTGGGCTGCGTGGGGGGCTCCGCCGGCATCTCGTCCCAGCCGGAAAGCTCCCCCGCAGCTGTGACGCAGTGCCGGCATGAGGAATGGCCGCCTGGGGCCTCCGGCAAGATGGCCGCCGCATACTCTCGTTCAAATCTCGGCAGCTGCGGGGGGGGCTTTCCGGCTGGGACGAGATGCCGGCGGAGCCCCCCACGCAGCCCAGAGGCCCGCTGCTGCCCGGACACCACCACCGCATCACAGCGAAGCTGCATTGGGAGCGCCGCCACCACCGGATTTGTGAGTATATAGCCACCCTGGCCACCCCACATAACACAGCCACCCCACATAACACAGCCACCCCACAGTGCCCAACCACCCCACAGTGCCCAACCACCCCACACAGTGGTAAGCTAAATTCGGACCCCCATTTGACACATTATTTTTTTTTTTCCCAATTTTCCTTCTGAAAATTTGGGGTGCGTCTTATGGTCCGGTGCATCTTATAGTCCGAAAAATACGGTACTTAACAAAAAAGTGTGTAACAACTGAAATGATGTCTTATATTCTAGGTTCTTCAAAGTAGCCACCTTTTGCTTTGATGACTGCTTTGCACACTCTTGGCATTCTCTTCATGAGCTTCAAGAGGTAGTCACCGGAAATGGTTTTCACTTCACAGGTGTGCCCTGTCAGGTTTAATAAGTGGGATTTCTGGCCTTATAAATGGAGATGGGACCATAAGTTGTGTTGTGCAGAAGTCTGGTGGATACACAGCTGATAGTCCTACTGAATAGAGTGTATATACTCCAGTTATTGGTTGTATTATTGATTGGTTCTCATTATTTTAGCATAACCTGAAGCTGTCCACTACCAATTCTCCTATCAATTTTCTCTTAATTCCACAGTAAGTCCCTCCATTTCATTTATTATTAATAGGCATTTTTGGGCCATTGTGGTCCACACAGAGGTGTCCATAGATAGCGCGGTGATTATCGTTGGTTTTTTTCATTTTTTCATTTAGCAGGTACACACAGAGCCTGTAATAAAATCACCAGCAGCTCCTAAGTTTACACCCCAAGCTTCTCTCCTTCTCTATCTATTGTGGTTTTAGCGCCAGTGTTTTTCTTTTATACATAATAATTTGAGTCCACATGTGTGTGATTTATTGTAAGTATAACTACATCTTTTCTGTGAAGGTCTCAGAGGTTTGAGAACATCAGGGATCAAACAGCATCATGAAATCCAAGTAACACAGCAGAAAAGTCAGGGATAAAGTAGTGAAAAGTAAAGTAAGCTTAGGTTATAAAAAATAGTCTAAGCTGTGAACATGTCATGGAGCATTGTTCAATCCATCATGCAAAAATAGAAGCATGGCACAACTTCACACCTACCAAGACATGGCCGTCCACCTAAACTGACATCACAAGTAAGGAGAGCACTAATTATAGAGGCAGTCGAGAGGCCCATGGTCACTCTGGAGGAGCTGCAGAGAATCAGAGTTCAGGTGGGAGAATTTGTCCACAGGAAAACTATTAGTCATTTAAACCACAAATTTGGCCTTTATAGAAGATTTGCAAGAAAAAAGTCATTTTTGGAAGCAAGCCATAAGAAGCTCTGCTTGATTTTTGCAAAAAGCCATGTAGGAGATACAGTGAGGGGGAAGAAGGTGAGCTGGTAAGATGACATTAAAGTAGAAATTTTTGGGTTAAAGGCAAAATGCTACATTTGGTTAAAAACTAACGTTGCACATCACCCTGAAAACACCATCCCCACTGTCACACATGGTGGTGGCAGTATCATGCTGTTGGGATGCCTATCTTCAGCAGGAAAAAGGAAGCTGGCTCGAGGTGATGGAAAAATGTATCGAGCTAAATACAGGGCAATCCTTCAGGAAAACCTGAAAAATTGGCTGCAAAATACTTGAAACCCATGCCGTCTCTCGCATGTTTCCTCGTCCGACTTTTACTTGCTGGGAGGGAATAAGACGCTCATTCTGGTGCCATAGGCCACAAAAATTGCATGAATCTCTATTGAAGAAAGTTGCAGTAATTCTCATACTGTCATAACAATACGTACTCTTCGTGCCTTCAGCCCTCTGGCCTTGAACTCTCACTAACACGTTATTTATCTAACCTAACTAGGAAGTGCTTTCCTTTTTATATGAACCATCCTTTTCCACGCTGGGCTGGTCCCAAACATATTAACTGTATCTAATCTTTTGCACTCCATATGATAAGTAATTTACCCATGACTGCATATTCCCTTCCTGTATCTAACTGCTAAATCTTATACTCTACCTTATGTCCTAAACCTAACCCTATATATTCCGCATACACTAGACATTAGTCAAATTGAAAAATAATGACATCACATTACAGCAACCACATCAATTAGTTCCTATAAAGTTCTTTGCATTTTAACATATTACAACAGTTATAAAAAGACACAAAATCACTTGATCGAACCATTTTACAAACATTGACATACAGAAGGGAAAGCACATGACAGTCCCTGTCCCCTCTTACATATTTATGTTCTTGTGCTAAACTGCGCACTTAGCTGTCTCTTGGGCTTTATTGTAATCCTCTCTTCACTCCTCTCTTGGAGTTTCCTCAACTTCTAGCACAATAAAGAGACAGGTTCTGGGAGCAGGAAATAAAACTGAAAACTATTTTTGACATTTTTTTTCTCTTAATCAAAAACTTTAATCCCACACAGAAGAACACAAAGAAAAGACCCCAAACGTAAACTATCTAAAATCATTATAGACTTATTCACACATCAGTTTTTTCAGTTTATGGAGCTGATCACATGTCTATGATATTTCATGGACTGAACAGTCTGCCAAAAATCCAGAGACATCCCTAATAATGAGGCCTATCATGACTCTAACATTATCCTCCAGTGTAGGAAATGGCTCTCACTGACTAAAAAACAAATTGGGTTCATTAAGAAGAGGATCCACATGGAAACTCTTGATATAGGAAAGATATATATCTTTGTACAATGGAAACTCGTCTTTTTTATCCCTCATTTTGATCTATTTATTAGATCCCTCCCTTTCATTATCTGAAGACCCGATGATAAGATCCTTTGGAAAAAACTATGTAAACTGTCAGCGAATAATATGTCTGTTTATCTTTTGGAAAAAATACTCATTACTATTTTTCTAAAAAATTTGCCCAATCTTCCAATCATTAAATGGATAAAGCTCGGGATTAAAAATGTTAGGGGTCGAGTTCCCGCTTCTGCACAAGGGGAATCTCGAACCATCCTTGCTGCAGTCTCCCATCCGTCTCCGGCTGCAGTGGACTCTGCTCAGCAGAGACATTGGTCCCAGCGTCTCGCCCAGTCTAACATTGTGCAGAGGATTACTGCTGCCTCTCCAGGTTCTGCTATTGTAGCCAGTACTGGTCAGCGGCGAGCAGACAGCTTTGGGACTAAGTCCTGCGTGTCTCCATCTGAGCACGCCCAGGGCAAGATCTCCCATTGAAGATCAGGGGTCACATGCTCGGTTACAGCAGCGACTCCCATTGGTCCGCCAGGAAGGTCCTGAAATGGCTTGTGTTCTGGAACAGGTTCTCATTGGTCCTTTTCTGGAAGGTCCTGTAGCTGCTGCTATAAAAGGTGCGCATGGCCGCTGGGCCATGTGCTCGTATCAATTGTGTTATGTGCTTTGCGCCAGTGTAATCATGCACTCATGTGGTTAGGGCTCGGCTGAAATAAGCCCCTAGAATACCGGCACCTCGGTGAGGAGATTTGTATGCACGTGTTCAGGGCCTGGCTGAAATAAGCCCCTAGAATACCGGCTTCTCCGGTGAGGAGTTGCTTGTTTGCGTTGCTGACTGCATGATCACGGACTGCTATCCGCACAGCAGTTATCTGTGTATCCCTGTGGTGTTAACAGGACACAGTCACGATCTCTGCATCTCTACCTCTGCGACTCTAACTCAGCGACTCTGTGGTGTAACAGAGTTCGCTTACACCGCCATATTACTAGCAGCAGGCTCTGCCTGCACGGTGGACCCCGGGCTGCAAACGCACCTATTATTTATATTTATTTGGTGCGTTCCGCCAGCCTTAACAAAAAATGCTCGTTCTTTCATCTAGAAGGAGAAGGAGACTCAATTATTAACTTTCAAGCACTGAAGATATTTCATAGTCTTCCAGATGATAAACTACTTAAGGAACATAACATAAAGACATAAGGAAATACATAAGAAATAAATGATCCCTTCCCTTGTCCCTTCATTGAGCCATCAGTAGACTGCTAGATAACAAATCATCTGATATAATTTGACACATTAAAAATATTTATACATTCTATAATTTGGATCTAGAATTAGAAAAAATCTAATCCTGTTATTATTGGGCATTGGATTTAAGTTAGGAATTCTCATTGTTTAATTGGCACCAAGCAATAAGTAATACGTATAAATCCAACAACGCCAATATCCATGAGAACAAGAATATTTTCTACTATTTTAATGTTTTCCACTTCCTCTTTGTGTAAAAAAATATTTAATGAAAAGATACTTTAATGAAAAAACTTGTATAGACTTGTCCAATATTGATCCTAGTGTAATATCTAACTCTACCAAGAAACTACGAGTAAGGCCACGTTACCACGTTCAGTATTTGGTCAGTATTTTACATCAGTATTTGTAAACCAAAAAAAGGAGTGGAACAATCGGAGGAAAGTATATTAGAAACACGTCACCACTTCTGGATTTATCACCCACTCCTGGTTTTGGTTCACAAATACTGATGTAAGGAACTGACCAAATACTAGATGTATGAATGAGGCCTATGAGAAAAATTATCACAACGATACCATCCATGTGTTGTCCATTTTTTAATTACTGAGAGAGGAAATTGGAGAAAATGTTTTTCTCTTACTACAGTCATGGCCAAAAGTTTTGAGAATGACACAAATATTAATTTTTACAAAGTCTACTGCTTCACTTTTTCTAATGGCAATTTGCTATAACTCCAGAATGTTATAAAGAGTGATCAGCTTAACAGCAATTACTTGCAAAGTCAATATTTGGCTAGAAAATGAACTTTATCCCCCAAAACACATTTCAACATCATTGCAGCCCTGCCTTAAAAGGACCAGCTAACCTCTTTTCAGTGATTGCTCCATTAACACAGGTGTGGGTGTTGATGAGGACATGGCTGGAGATCAATCTGTCATGATTAAGTAAGAATGACACCACTGGACACTTTAAAATGAGGCTGGTGCTTGGCATCATTGTTTCTCTTCTGTTAACCATGGTTATCTCTAAAGAAACACGTGCAGTCATCATTGCAATGCACAAAAATGGCCTAACAGGGAAGAGTATCGCAGCTAGAAAGATTGCACCTCAGACAACAATCTATCGCATCATCAAGAACTTCAAGGAGAGAGGTTCCATTGTTGCCAAAAAGGCTCCAGGGCGCCAAGAAAGACCAGCAAGCGCCAGGACCGTCTCTTAAAAGTGTTTCAGCTGCGGGATCGGGCTACCAGTAGTGCAGAGCTTGCTCAGGAATGGCAGCAGGCAGGTGTGAGTGCATCTGCACGCACTGTGAGGCGGAGACTCTTGGAGCAAGGCCTGGTCTCAAGGAGGGCAGCAAAGAAGCTACTTCTCTCCAGAAAAAACATCATGGAAAGACTGATATTCTGCAAAAGGTACAGGCAGTGGACTGCTGAGGACTGGGGTAAAGTTATTTTCTCTGATGAATCCCCTTTTCGATTGTTTGGGACATCAGGAAAACGCCTCATTTGGAGAAGACAAGGTGAGCGCTACCACCAGTCTTGTCTCATGCCAACTGTTAAGCATCCTGAAACCATTCATGTGTGGGGTTGCTTCTCAGCCAAGGGAATCGGCTCTCTCACAGTCTTGCCTAAAAACACAGCCATGAATAAAGAATGGTACCAGAATGTCCTCCAAGAGCAACTTCTCCCAACCCTCCAAGAGCAGTTTGGCGATCAACAATGCCTTTTCAAGCATGATGGAGCACCTTGCCATAAAGCAAAGGTGATAACTAAATGGCTCAGGGAACAAAACAGAGATTTTGGGTCCATGGCCTGGAAACTCCCCAGATCTTAATCCCATTGAGAACTTGTGGTCAATCATCAAGAGACGGGTGGACAAACAAAAACCTAAAAATTCTGACAAAATGAAAGCATTGATTGTGCAAGAATGGACTGCTATCAGTCAGGATTTGGTCCAGAAGTTGATTGAGAGCATGCCAGGGAGAATTGCAGAGGTCCTGAAGAAGAAGGGTCAACACTGCAAATATTGACTTGCTGCATTAACTCATTCTAACTGTCATTATAAGCTTTTGTTACTCATATGTTTGCAATTATATTTCTGTCTGTGATAAAAACATCTGTCAAACACACATAAAAACCAGAGGGCAGCAGATCATGTGAAAATATAATATTTGTGTCATTCTCAAAACTTTTGGCCATGACTGTAGTAAGAATGAGCAGACCCTTGGAAGTTTGGGTTTTAGTTCCTGACCAGAACTTTAGTACAAAATTCGGTTTGGCATCAGAACTTGACTCAAACTTGAACCTGAACCCAATCCCCATTAAAAACAACGGAGACCCAAACTTTGGAGATGGAATATATTCTGTTTTTTTCCTCCCGAACTTCCCACGGAACTCTGAACATTAAAACGCACTCCGAGGAGAAAGTCCATGGGCGGGAAACTAAGTGTACAGTATGAACCCAAACTTTTAAGTTCTCGTTTGCTCATCTCTACTCATTAGTGAAAAAAAATGATGAAACTCTGAGCAATTACTGATGAATCTCTGATGACAGTGATGACGGTCTGATGAAACTCTGAAAATAATAGATAACTCGGTACGTTTTTCTCGAACATCATAAAAACTGGCATCTGAATGAGGTCTTCTTGTGGTAAACTATGAACTTCCCCCTTGGAATTAATTGCAGTCCTCACTCCACACACTGAGGATAACAGTATATGGTGTCTTGCATGTGTGCAGCTATCTGGACTATCTGATGAAATGGCAGCAACCTGTACCTCCTGTCCGTCACCTCCACTTACTGGGTGCAGGGCAGGGGCTTCCTGAATGTTGGCGTTTCCTACCTTTTACGACCCTTATTTTAATATACATTTAAGAGCAGTAATCAGAACAGCCACAGGCATTGATGCTTCCAGCTATTATATTTTCCATAGACAAAGATAAATATACAGAGATCTTAATTTCTAAACATTCAGTTTCCTTGTGCTAATTTAAGGGCCATAAATGATGACAAGTTGTCTGCTCAGACACATATTATACATGAGGTCACATAATAGAAATAAAAGGACATATGACTATGCGCAATAATGTCCAGTGTTAGACTGGATGCACATGTTATCCAAAAAAGACCTGGAAGCATATAGCCATATATTAAACACTTTATTGAAAAATATACAAAAAATTCCACAAACAACTTCCAAAAATGGGATGTATATCCAACAATCTCCCATTGGTCAATATGTGCAAAAAGGTCTCAGTAATTCTCCAAATAATCTAGTCACTCCATGTTCTATACATATACTGAACAATGTGTGAAGATAACAGCAATATCCTATGGCTGGTGCCATGTAGTTAGTACAGAGCATAGAGTATCAAGATTTAACAAGAGGAATGATATTACCACATAAATGATACAATATTGTGATATAAAAAATATGTATACTATGAGCCTACAAGAATATATATCAGGCCTACTGCAGTGCTATATACATGGCCAAATAAATTTAGATTCATGCTTTAGGGGTTAAAGGGCATCTAGTGCCGCTATCGTAATACTATAAGCCTCAAGCAGGTGACATGAAAGAGTATGGCTAGTGCCATGTTGTAAATAAGGAGCATACAATATCAAGAAAATAATGAGGCAAATATTGTCCATGCATCTGCAATACAGTGCTATAATATAAATGTATCGGCACTATAAACCATCAGAAAGTATATGTCAAATCCCCAGCAATGGGTATATAGTACCGCTATCATTCTATTAAAAACCTAAAGTGGGTGGTGTAGACAGATATGTATGCAATTTGTCTGATAGTTTTACATGCAGGGTTAGATGGTTAAAGTGCCAATATACATATGGCCATGAAAAGTCTCACAACTTACATAGTGTACTAAGGGAGATAGCTTAGTGCTAACATCATTGGTAAGTCTACAATACAGTGGTAAAGATGCACATACGACCTTAAGGAGTGATGAAGGTGCCCCGACGCGCGTTTCGCGTTAGCTTCGTCCTGGGGAATATGTTCAAGTGGTCTGGAGGTCAGTATACCCCTATATATACCTCTGAAAAGCGTATAATTACCCTCTGAATATGTTGCATGTGGGCAGGCAGCTTGCTTCCAGCGTGTGACGCTTCCAAGGTGCGCGCCCGCCGGCTGTGTGGCAACTCCTCCTTCCGATGCGTCAGAGGAGGAGAGGCCACAGCTGAGCAGGCCGGACGCGTCACCTTGACCACGCACTACATCACGATCTAATGTCATCGGCTGCTGAGCCGCGCCCCTGTCTGACGTCAAGACAGGGGGGCGGTATACAGTCAAACCGAGGAACATATCTCGGAGACGTATTATTGGAAGTAATTCCTGATTCCGCAACCACCGCACAAAAGGTATTCACATGCCCCCGGCTACTAAAGATCATCTAAACTAGTGGTTACACACTTAAGCCCATTGCCCACTACTAATCAAGATGCAAATTGATATATCGTCCTGAAATAGTTTTTACTATGACGCACACCATATAAAAACCATCCTATCTATAACTAACAATACATATCAGCAAATATTAAACGTGACAAAACGGTAAGTATCAATAATTTGTACAATAATGACACTAATAGCATATTGAGTTGATCTTATGAAATAAACCAAATACACAAAGTATGAACAAAATATAAAATGTCAGCACAAGATGCTGATATGACGAACACAAACATTATATCCGGTAGAATGTTTTTTAATGTCCATATTTTTTTCAAAAAGATGTTATTCATAATGAGTCGTCTTCATTCATACATGTGGAATGATGTAACTGGAAAAAAGGCCATTTCTTCTATTTTCTTGATGAAGTGATGACGAATCTCTTTCTCCGGATTTCTTCAATGCGGGAACCCTTTTTCCCCCAATCAGAAGTCCGCCATTTCAGGATGTTAAGGATCATGTGTGCTCATTATCAATTCTAAACTAAAAAAGGGCATATATAAGATATACTGATACAAACATAAACTATAATAAAATTATAATTAATTGCGACTTTGATTGGGGAAAAGGGTTCCCGCATTGAAGAATCGGAGAAAGAGATTCGTCATCACTTCATCAAGAAATAGAAGAAATGGCCTTTTTTCCAGTTTACATCATTCCACATGTATGAATGAAGACGACTCATTATGAATAACATCTTTTTGAAAAAAATATGGACATTAAAAAACATTCTACCGGATATAATGTTTGTGTTCGTCATATCAGCATCTTGTGCTGACATTTTATATTTTGTTCATACTTTGTGTATTTGGTTTATTTCATAAGATCAACTCAATATGCTATTAGTGTCATTATTGTACAAATTATTGATACTTACCGTTTTGTCACGTTTAATATTTGCTGATATGTATTGTTAGTTATAGATAGGATGGTTTTTATATGGTGTGCGTCATAGTAAAAACTATTTCAGGACGATATATCAATTTGCATCTTGATTAGTAGTGGGCAATGGGCTTAAGTGTGTAACCACTAGTTTAGATGATCTTTAGTAGCCGGCGGGCATGTGAATACCTTTTGTGCTGTGGTTGCGGAATCAGGAATTACTTCCAATAATACGTCTCCGAGATATGTTCCTCGGTTTGACTGTATACCGCCCCCCTGTCTTGACGTCAGACAGGGGCGCGGCTCAGCAGCCGATGACATTAGATCGTGATGTAGTGCGTTGTCAAGGTGACGCGTCCGGCCTGCTCAGCTGTGGCCTCTCCTCCTCTGACGCATCGGAAGGAGGAGTTGCCACACAGCCGGCGGGCGCGCACCTTGGAAGCGTCACACGCTGGAAGCAAGCTGCCTGCCCACATGCAACATATTCAGAGGGTAATTATACGCTTTTCAGATGTATATATAGGGGTATACTGACCTCCAGACCACTTGAACATATTCCCCAGGACGAAGCTAACGCGAAACGCGCGTCGGGGCACCTTCATCACTCCTTAAGGTCGAATGTGCATCTTTACCACTGTATTGTAGACTTACCAATGATGTTAGCACTAAGCTATCTCCCTTAGTACACTATGTAAGTTGTGAGACTTTTCATGGCCATATGTATATTGGCACTTTAACCATCTAACCCTGCATGTAAAACTATCAGACAAATTGCATACATATCTGTCTACACCACCCACTTTAGGTTTTTAATAGAATGATAGCGGTACTATATACCCATTGCTGGGGATTTGACATATACTTTCTGATGATTTATAGTGCCGATACATTTATATTATAGCACTGTATTGCAGATGCATGGACAATATTTGCCTCATTATTTTCTTGATATTGTATGCTCCTTATTTACAACATGGCACTAGCCATACTCTTTCATGTCACCTACTTGAGGCTTATAGTATTACGATAGCGGCACTAGATGCCCTTTAACCCCTAAAGCATGAATCTAAATTTATTTGGCCATGTATATAGCACTGCAGTAGGCCTGATATATATTCTTGTAGGCTCATAGTATACATATTTTTTATATCACAATATTGTATCATTTATGTGGTAATATCATTCCTCTTGTTAAATCTTGATACTCTATGCTCTGTACTAACTACATGGCACCAGCCATAGGATATTGCTGTTATCTTCACACATTGTTCAGTATATGTATAGAACATGGAGTGACTAGATTATTTGGAGAATTACTGAGACCTTTTTGCACATATTGACCAATGGGAGATTGTTGGATATACATCCCATTTTTGGAAGTTGTTTGTGGAATTTTTTGTATATTTTTCAATAAAGTGTTTAATATATGGCTATATGCTTCCAGGTCTTTTTTGGATAATCTGATTTATGGGAAGTGCCATTTCCCTAGGCTCAAATCCTTAGGATATTGGGTGCACATGATGCTTATTTAATTCTTGCAGATTTGGTGCAGATTCAGATCTTCAGCACGTCAATTCTTTCAGTATTTTTGCAGCATTTTGTCACACGTTGACTTTAATTAAGTCAGTTAAAAACTCTATAAAAATGATTGTGGATTTTCTGCTGTTTTGTAGCATTTTTTGTAGCATTTTTAGACAGCAAAGATAGATAATTAGCGATAAGTGAGTAAGCTCGTTGCTCGGGTTTTCCCTAGCACGCTTGGGTGGTCTCCGAGTATTTGGAAGTGCTCTGCGATTTAGTTTCTGTTGCCGTAGTTGCAGGGCCGGCTCCAGGTTTTTATGGGCCCCAGGCGAAAGAGCCTCAGTGGGCCCCTTTAACACAGACCACGATTCATGATGCACAGATACAGCAGAGAAATATGGGTACAGTACAATGCCCAATACTTCTCTTCTTCCATTACATGACTGATGCCTATTGTAAATTGTACAATAGCTCAAAAACCGCCAAATCCTCACAGCGCACAGAACAGACTGGACAGTACAGTCCTCCATACAATATTATAGGCACCATATAGTCTCCCCCTCATCACCCATATAATACCCCATGCAGGATGTCACCCCCATATAATGCTCCATACAGAATACTGGACCCAATATAATGCTCCATACAGGATACTGGTCCCCATATAATGCTCCATACAGGATACTGGTCCCCATATAATGCTCCATACAAAATATGGAGCTCTCCTCTGCGCTGTACTGCGTTCTGCACTGTTACAGCTCAGGAAAGGGCGCTGTGGAAAGACTCCCCATTATCATCATGATTTCCTCCTCATCATCATCATTGCCTCCTTATCATCATCATTGTCTCCACATCATCATCATGGCCTCCCCATTATCATCAATGCCTGCCCATCATCATCATCTCCTCCCCATCATCATCAATGCCTGCCCATCATCATCATCTCCTCCCCATCATCAATGCCTGCCCATTATCATCATGGCCTCCCCATTATCATCAATGCCTGCCCATCATCATCTTCTACCCATCATCAATGCCTGCCCATTATCATCAATGCCTGCCCATTATCATCATCTTCTCCCCATCATCATCAATGCCTCCCCATTATCAGCAATGCCTGCCCATCATCACACACAGACAGCACACAAGCACTCTCTCACATACATACACACACACATACACACACACACACACACACACAAAACACCGCACTACATACACACAGACACACACACACACAGAGACACACACACACGTCTCACCCGTCCAGCGTCCGGCGCTCTCTGCCACAGCCGGCCGCTGAATGATGATGTCATTCAGCAGCGCTGCTGTGAGAGGAAGCGCCGGCGCCCCCTGGAGCCCGGAGCTGCGGCTGCAGAGGCACGGGAGAGGTAAGTATTGTGCCAGCTGATGCCGGGGCCCTGAGCAAGCGGGGGGAGCCCAGTGGCGGCGCTGACACCGCTCTCCTCCGCTAACGGGCGCGGGGGTGCCAGACGGCGAGTGGGCCCCCCGCCTGCTCAGGGCCCCGGCACTTGCCCGGGTGTGCCGGGTGCGGACGCCGGCCCTGCGTAGTTGCATGATTTGCGGCTTTTTGACAGCCTGAATATATGTGGGAATTCGCTAACAAACAGGCAATCCACACATGCAATCAGGCTGTCAAGTAGCCACAAATCATGCAGCTGCGGCAACAGAAACTAAATCTCCAAGCACTTCCAAAATCTCTGAGAACACCTGAGCATGCTCTGGGAAAACCGAGCAACGAGTATACTCGCTCATCACTATAGATAATAGATAGCTAGATAGAAAGACAGAAATATACAGTCACTTGCAAAAATGTTCACCTCCTTTGCGTTTTTCTTATTTTGTTACATCACAACCTGGAATTTCTCTGATTTTTTGATGGCTTACATCAGTTCATGTAAAGTACATGCCTACAACTGTGAACATTTGGTTTTCTTTTTATTGTGATGCAAGCAACAAGTAGGATAAAATAACTGAAAACTTCAGTGTGCATAACTATTCATCCCCTCAGTACTTTGTGGAACCTCCTTTTGTGGCAATTACAGCTTTCAGTCCCTGTTACAGATTCTCTCATCTCTTGGCATCACAGGCTTGGCCCTATCCTGGATATCATCATATCTAACAAACCGAACATTCAGTGTCTCCCTCTCCCACACCACCTCCTCACCTCACCCCCTGTCTGTCTGTGTTCCCCAAGGCTCAGTTCTTGGACCCCTACTCTTTTCCATCTACACCCTCGGCCTGGGACAGCTCATAGAATCCCATGGTCTTCAGTATCATCTCTACGCCGACGACACGCAGATCTACCTATCTGGACCTGACCTCACCTCCTTACTGACTAAAATCCCACAATGTCTGTCTGCTATCTCAGCCTTCTTTTCTGCTCGCTTTCTAAAACTGAACATGGACAAAACAGAATTCATCATCTTTCCCCCATCTCACTCTACTCCCCCACCAGACCTGTCCATTAACGTCAATGGCTGCTCGTTTTCCCCAGTCCCGCACGCTCGGTGCCTCTGAGTGATCCTCGACTCTGCCCTCTCTTTCAAGCCACATGTCCAAACCCTTGCCTCCTCCTGCCGTCTCAAACTCAAAAATATTTCCCGGATCCGTGCATTCCTTGACCATGAAAGTACAAAAACACTAGTGCATGCCCTCATCATCTCCCGCCTCGACTACTGCAACCTCCTACTCTCTGGCCTTCCCTCTAGCACTCTGGCACCACTCCAATCCATCCTGCACTCTGCTGCCCGACTAATACACTTGTCTCCCCGTTATTCCCCAGCCTCTCCTCTCTGCCAAGCCCTTCATTGGCTTCCTATCTTTCAGAGGCTCCAGTTCAAAACCTTAACCATGACCTACAAAGCAATCCACAATCTGTCTCCTCTATACATCTGTGACATGGTCTCCCGGTACATACCCACATGCAACCTTTGATCCTCTCAAGATCTCCTCCTCTACTCCCCTCTTATCTCTTCTTCCCACAACCGCATACAAAGCTTCTCCCGTGCCTCTCCCTTACTCTGGAACTCTCTACCCCAACACATCAGACTCGCACCTACCATGGAAACCTTCAAAAAGAACCTGAAGACCCACCTCTTCCGACAAGCCTACAACCTGCTGTGATCAGCAGTCTACTGAACCACCGCACAACCAGCTCTACCCTCTCCTAGTGTATCCTCACCCATCCCTGTAGACTGTGAGCCCTTGGGGGAAGGGTCCTCTCTCCTTCTGTACTTGTGTGTGCCTTGTATTGCTCATGTTTACTGTACTTGTCTATATTTGCCCCTCTTCACATGTAAAGCGCCATGGAATAAATGGCTCTATAATAATAATAATAATAAGTCTCTAGGAGCTTTCCACATCTTGCAACTGGGATTTTTGTCAATTTCTCAAGGGAAAACTTCTACAGCTCCATCAGGTTAGATGTTTCCTCTGGTGAACAGCGATCTTCACGTCTGACCACAGGTTCTCCATTAGATTAAGGTCTGGGCTTTTACTAGGCCACTTCAAAACATTTACATATTTCCCCTTAAATCACTCAGATGTTTCTTTACTGCGTTGTGTCATTGTTGTGTTGGAATCTGAATCTCTGTCCCAGTCTAAAATCATTGACAGACTAAAGCAGGTTTTGCTTAAAATCATCCCTTTATTTTGCACCATCTATCTTCTTCTCAACTCGGACAATTTTCACTGTCCCTGCTGCTGAAAAACATCCCAACAGCATGATGTTACCATCATCATGTTTCGCTGAGTTTGGTGTTTTGGGGGTGATGAGGTGTGTTGGTTTGGTGACAGATATAGTGTTTACTTTGGAGACCAAAAAGTTCAATTTTGGTCTCATCTGAACACAGCACCTTCCTCCATATATTTGGGAAGTCTCCAACATGTCTTTTGACAAACTCAAAATGAGATATACAATTTTTGTGTATATGCAAAAGCTTTTTTCTGCCCACTCTTCCATAAAGGCCATCTCTAAGGAGTGTATGTCTCTGCTTGGGATCTTCACACCTGTTCAGGACTACTTTTGGTCTCTGTGCTGCCTCTCTGATTAATGCCCTCCTTGCCAGGGGCTGAGAGTGTTGGTGGCCGGCCCTTTCTTGGCAGCTTTTTTATGGTACCATTTGAGGATAATGAATTTGTTGGTGCTCTGGGGATAATCACAAATTGGGATTTTTTTTATAACACAAACCTTGACTTGTTTTTCTCAACAACTTTGTCCCTGACTTGTTTGGAGATCTCCTTGGTCTTCATGGTGTTATTTGGAGAGTTCCTTGGTCTTTATCATGGTTTATGGTTAGTGGTGCCTCTTGTTAATGGTTTTGAAGCCTGACAGACATGTGACACTTAGATTGCACATCAATGTCACGAAGCATGTGACTTATTAGGTAATTGTTTTAACCAGAAATTTTTACCGGCTTCAACACAAATAGGGGTGAACACATATGCACATGCCAATTATTAATTGTTTGATCCTATAAATTTAATTTATGCCTATGTTTTTCTAACTTCATCAACTTAAACAATTTAGTGCAACACACACAAATCGGATTATGAAGTATTTAATCACAGGTTGTAAATAATGTAATAAAATAGGTAAAAAATCCAATGGGGTGAATACTTCCACAAGCCACTGCATATCTATTATCTATATATATTATCTATCTTATAGCATTCATTCTGTCCAAAGTTATGTAAAAATGTATCGCAAATGCATAAATATTGCTGCTTTTTTTTCCTGCCAAGAGATGGACAAATGGTGCAGAAATTTTTGCATCCAAATACTCAAAGTGTGCACATACCCTTGGTGTTTGCCTTTATTTGACTGGATAAACTGCACTTTGAGTTTAACTCTGGTCTCACCAGTATGATATAACATTTAGGGAAGAATATGCAGCCTAAAATTCCACCACTTGAAGTTATTACAGCAAATATTTCTACAAGAACTGGTTTTTTCCCAGTAACACTCATGTAGGATGGGATGAAAGCCACCCAGACACTGCAGACCACCAGCATGCTGAATGTGATGTATTTAGCTTCATTAAAACGATCAGGTAAATTTCTGGCCAAGAAAGCCACAATGAAACTAATGACGCAAGTAGTCCCATATAACCCAGGAGCATGGAAAAGGCCAACATTGACCCCTCATTACACTGGAATATGATCTTGTCCTGATATAACTGAGTGTTCATCTCTGGGAATGGAGGAGAAGTAGATAACCAAATGATACTGAGTTTCACTTGTATAAATGAGCAGAAGAAGACCACATAGTTTGTGATCTTTACACCAATCAATCTTCTCAAGGAGCTTCCAGGTTTGGTTGCTTTGAAGGCCATGTAGACCATGATGGTTTTAGCAAGAATAGAAGAAATGGCTACTGAGAAGATGATCCCAAATGAAGTCTGACGAAGCATGCAGGTGACATGTGTAGGACGACCCAAAAACAAAAATATACAGAGGAAACTCAACATGATGGAAGCCAGGAGAATGAAACTCATGGTTTTATTATTTGCTTGAACAACTGGAGTGTCTTGAAATCGAATGAAGATTCCAAAAATTAAAAATGTTTTAAGGAAACATAAGACAGAAATTACAGAAATGACAAGAACTGCAGGGTCATTGCTGTAGGAGAAAAATTCAATAGATTTCATTTCACATTGATTGAAGCATTTGGCCACTGATCTTCTGGGCATTTTTGGCAAGATACACTGTCTAAAAAAAGAAGAAAGAAAACAGTAAATCTTAACCCCTATAGGACTACTCTATTGAAGAGTTTTGGATAAAGACATATTTTAGAACTTTGGTATTTATGATATCATCAAAACACATCTCAGTAATGGCTTCAGGTATCCAAGTAATTATGACATTGTCTTTTTTCTCACACATTATCTCTGTTAATGATCATTTTTGGTCTAAATAGTTTGTATTTTTGTATTAAAATAATAAAAAATTATTTTTATCATTTTAACCCGTCTATAACACATATTCAGTATTTATGTATAAATATGATAAATATGAATAGATTTTATCATTTCAATGCTTCAATATTATATCAATTTTACTTGTTTTCTAGCTTGGAGCATATCACAATAGTTTGAAAAATAATAATGCAAATTGTTTTATTTAGTAAAAATTTTGTTTAATGAACTTAGCAATATTCGAAAAAACAAAGATGCCAAAAGTATATAATACTCCAGGTATTTATGATAACATTTTGAAAACTATACATCGTGCAGAATTTTTTAAGAGCATGATCAGTTTTTTAATCCAGAGGTTTTTACGGAAGATGTAGAAATCAGAAGTGAAAAAACACATTTACTTTATTTTACACATGCATCTTTTAGAGCACATATCTTTTAAGCACATAGCAATAGATGGAAAAATACACCCCAAGATTGATAGGACAATATCTCTGGAGCTCAGAATCACATCAAATGGAGAAATCTGACTATTACATGCATGGCAGGGTCTAAAAGTAAAGAACCGTAAGGCTTTCAGAGTCCAGATTCTACATGACTGGCTGAGCAACCACATATGATGTTTGAAGACGCTCTTCAGCTATCAGAGTGACAGAAAACTCCCAGTAGTGACCCCATACTATAACCCTGAGAGTGCAGTCAGATGGTTGTATAACACAGATGACGATCACATCACAGTGCATGGACTGGCCGGCAGCTCTCCTGACCGGAGCGTCACAGGTGTAAGGAAACACATGAAGCTGTCATGCTCGGGTCAGGAGGACAGACTGCCTGTCCACGCATTCTGATGCGATTGTCGAACGTATTGTATGACCATCTGGCTGCACCCTAAAAAGAATATCTTGGGGTGGGTCACGTTTTAGATCACATAATTTTTATGCAGGATTTAGTTTAAACCTGGAATGAAAACATACATTATCAATTGTTAAATAAATTCATTGTTAAGAATTCATTGTTTAGAATACATGTCTTTCAAACAGCAAGCAATATTATAGAGAATTACCTCTCAAAGGTTATCACTAGTGTTGAGCGATACTGCTCGGTATCTAAAAATATCGGATCGGAATGGTATCGCCGATATCACTAAATATCGGCGATATCCGATTCCGATACCGGAAGTCCCATGTAAGTCTATGGGAACAAAATATCGCAACTAAAAAAACACTTTCTTTCCTTGTAAACACAAAATATACACACTTAGAATACATAATATATATATATATATATTATATATAATACATACATGTCATTGTGACATATTATTATACATATATTTATAGTTTATTCACTTCTACATAGTAAAATAGCCTCTGATTCAATTGCCGGGTAAAGCCGGCATTTGTGAAAAGACAGAAGCACCCGAGGGTCCAGTCGCCACAGAGATGTTGCATCGCACCCAGCGAACAGGATTCAGTAGCTCGCTATAAGCGAGTCCTGTGTGCCTTAATTGAACTGTTTTTTTGCTTGAGAATTGCAAAAATCATCATAGACTGTATTTGCCATTTTTCCGTCATATCTGCGCCACGAGGCACAGGTGAAGAATAAGGGCGTGCTCTCGTGGGCGTACACTCACTCCATGGCGCGAAAACGATGTCAGCACACTCTAAATGTTACTGCAATGTAAGATCGTGCCCCACAGCTCTGGAGTTCCGCCTCCTCATCCTCCTCAGTGGGCGTAAACGAACGCGAAGGTCCCGCCTCCCTACAAAAGATGTCGCCTCTCCTGATGCTAATGACACATGTGACTTTGCTGAGATGGCGAATGGACGTGAGCAGAAGTGGGAAGGGATGGAGGAGTCAGAGCTCTCCCCCCACGGAAGCGACCCGATCGCCAGGAGCCACCGTTTGGCACCCGGCCTGGAAACCCTCCTACGCTGGAAGAAGCGGAGGATACCCTGAGAGACCTGGCCCGGCACCGGGAGGAGGTCGCCAGGATGGAAGCGAGCTGGCGGGCCCTAAAACTACAATTGGAGCGGCGCCAATCCCTCTTACCCCCTGAAGTGTCTGTACCGGAAGGTGAGGCACCCGTTCCAGTAGAGGAGGCCGTGCGGGCATCCCAGCCCTTGCAATCTGAACCGGTTGCCAGTATCTCAGTGGAGGCACCCGTTCCAGTACAGGAGGCCGTGCGGGCATCCCAGCCCTTGCAATCTGAACCGGTTGCCAGTATCTCAGTGGAGGCCGTGCGGGCATCCCAGCCCTTGCAATCTGAACCAGTTGCCAGTATCACGGTGGAGGCACCAGCAGAAAACGCGCACCAGCACCCCAGATCCCGCTGTCTGCCCCCGTCGCTGAGGCAGAAGAAGCGACACCCGTCCTCATGGAGGAGGCCGCGCAGGCACCAGAGCTGTACCTGCCTGTACCGGAGCCCCGACCGTCATCTGTTCCAAAGCCGGCTGCTTCCGCCGCAGGTGAGCGCCGCCAGGACTGGCGGGCTCCAGGAGAGCTGCTGTAAACCGTACATCGTAAGCTGGCGTTTGATGGTGGAGACATGGAGATGCTGGTGGAGGAGAATTACAACCGGCGTCAGGAGGAAGAGTGGAGACGTCGGGAGCGGGAAGCAGAGCGACAAAGGGAGCAGCGAGAATCCCAAAAGCTTCGCAACGTCAGCAGGACAAGGACCTGGCAGAGAAGGCACGTATGAGAAAGGATAAAAGTACGCTGAGGGAGCCGCGGCGTAAGGGTGCAGTACGGAACTTTAAGTTAAAAGGTGGTGGGGCTTCATCCAGGAGCCTGGACTTTATTTAGAAGTTTTTGTAACCCGGCGGGACGTGGAGGCTCACCTCCCAGAAGGACACCCGGGGAGGGACCTGTTGCCAGGAGACTTGGTGACTTACACCCGACACTGGGGTTACAATGGATGGTACGCCCTAAATGTTACCAGGTGCGACCCCTACTCCCCAGAGTGTCAGGAAACTGACAGACCCTACGAGCCTTCAGCCTCCCCCAACCAGGCCTCTGCACAAGTGCCCACCCCACGCCGTAAATCTCCCCAGCCTCCCTCAGTGGTCTCCTCAGCAGCCCCAGCTATGGACATGATAATGATAGCTGGCCCGTACCCGGCGCCTGTTAGGCCCCCCGGGGTTCGTTCAGTCCTGGACATAGGGGTCCAGACCCGGAGGGAGATGAAAGAGGTGGCCACACAGACCCAGATAGCGGGTCACGACGTCACTGTACAGACCACACGACGTCATCAGGTCTGGGTGGACCCTCCTGTCTCGGATGTTTGGCAAGCTCCAGAAGAGTACCAGGTGGTACCTGGAAGAGGCCAGCCAAAGAAGTCTAAATAACCCGGACAGGGTCTCTGTATGTAAATAGTTAAATTATTGATGTACCCGGACGGGTGAATGTTCATAAAAAGAAGTTTATTGTTGCCTTAATATACCCAGGTTGGGTAATGGTTTGATGTACCCGGACGGGTGAATGTTCAGAAGAACAAGTTTATTGTTGCCTTAATATACCCAGGTTGGGTAATGGTGTTTCACTGTAATGAAAATGTTGAACTTTGAAGCCATGAACTGTACTGGCTCACAAACCTTTCTGTAAATAGTTGGCACTTCGGTGCTCCATCTTGGTTTTACAAAAAACTTTACTGTGCACTATATTCAACTACCTCAGAAACTAAAAACCCGTTTGGTGTGGCCGAAAGTGAGGTCTGCTCAAGGGAAAATCTTGCAGCCGACCCAAGACCACAGTTGAAGGTTTGGAGCGGGTCCTCCACAAGCACAAGTAAAGGACACTGTGAAGTTACCCCGGTGGGGGTAGTCCTAAGAAGTCTCCACGAACTTCGGCACTAATGCTATTTGCACTTTTGTTGAATATGTATTTATTAACACACATGTATAACACATATCAAGGGTATGAACAGTAACAAAACATGTCACATAATATAAGCTATTTGCACTTTTGTAATGTTATTATTAAAAATTTTATTATGCAACGTTTTACTTGAAGTGTTTCCTGCTTTCTTACTACGTCGCATAGTCCACTCTGCTACATCACTTTGCACCATTGCTCTATCTCACATCTATCTGCCCTGGAAGGATAGCGTGTTACCTGTAGAAGACTTTTCACCTACCTGCACTACACCATCCCTTCCAGAGGACCTGCACAGCAGCGCTGGACACCCTGACCAGGTACTACAGGTGGCGTCATGACAAACTACACGAACATTCTATCATCCCCTGGAAATATCCCACATTCCAGTGATCGCCCAGGTCACGGACCGAGCTGTGCTACTCGTGACATCCCCCATAGAAGTCAACGTGATCGGTGCCGAGTACCCCCAAAACCCCTGTCTCTGTGCGACTCAACTTCCCTCACTGTGCTGGCACTTTACATTTACAAATGCCTCTGGGTTTTTTTTTGGGGGGGTGGGTTACATTCAGACTTTTGCTATGGGGCCCCATGATTTATATGTACGCCCCTGCTGCTGAGGCATGGTATTTAAGGCTGTTAAGGAGCCAACATACATGGACCTTGCCAGCAGCGTCGGACTGGAGTACCTTGGGCCCACCAGAGAAAATATATTCTTGCGGCCCAACATCATACTTCCCAACCTTTGAATAAGGGAAAGAGGGACAAAGGCTGTGGCACGCTGTGCATGCTGCAGAAAATTTTAGGCCATGCCACGTTGCACCACAGACTGTCCAGGAGTTGGTGGATGCTTTAGTCCAGGTGTGGGAGGAGATCCCTCACGAGACCATCCGTCGCGCTCATCAGGAGCATGGCCAGAAGTTGTAGGGAGGTCATACAGCATACCTCCCAAATTTGGAAGACAGGAAAGAGGATTAAAGGCTGTGGCGCGTGTTGCGCGCCGCTGACAATTTTAGGCCACGCCCCGACAACACCCATTTCACAGCTAATCACACCCATATCCTCGCCCCAAGCGTAACCATTTAGCACTGCTGATCACACTGACTGGTAATGAGGGCACAGTGGCTGGTACTGAGGAAAAGAAAGAAAGAGCAGCGAGAGAGAAAGAACAAACAGAGAAAGAAAGAGAGGAAAGAAAGAAAAGAGAGAAAGAAAGAACAGAGAGAAAAAAGAACAGAGAGCGAGAAGGAAAGAACAGAGAGCGAGAAAGAAAGACTAGAGAGAGAGCCATAGGCGTAGCTAGGGTTTTGGTTTAGTGGGGGCAAAACTTCTGAGTGGGCCCATCATCAGAGAACCTCAGCAAATGACCGCGCTGTTGGCCAAAATAATCTATATATAAAAAGACCAATATTGATATTACCGCCATATGGTCTGTGTTAAATAATACCAGTCCTACAGAACATATAGATTACAGCACAGGTACAGATAATGACTTACCGCTGATGTTCTTTCTAATGGAATTGTTCACTTTTCATGTCTTTTCCATCTGGCCCACACCGACATGACGACTTCTCCAGCCAGGACTCGACTGCACCCCCATTAGAAAAAAAATCAAAAAAAAACTCACCTCCCGGCTCCTGTGCTGCTCACTGTTCTCCCTCTCAGCGTCTGAAAGCGGGCGCCGGCAGGTGATGTTATTGCGCCCGCTGTAATACGCTGAGAGGGGGATTATGGGAGAGAAGGAGCGCTCGCTCCTTCTCTCTCCATGCGTTCAGCTTTATCGGCTGGATGCCGATACAGCTGACCCTCCGATGACAGGTGGGGGGCCCACTGCTGGCACCGGGCCCCCCCAACGCCTGTTCAGGCCCCATAGCTTCCGGGCGGCAGAGCAGGGAGAGCGATTCTCCCTGCTCTGCCGCAGAATGTAACTGTATCGTAGCTCCGGGGGGGGCCCCCTCAGAGCGCGGGCCCCGGGGCCACCGCCCCCTCTGCCCCGCGACCTATCCTTTCAAATCAGGGCCCATCACGCAGGAGCTGGGGCCCACCGTAGGTTTCTCCGGTGTCCCGGTGCCTCAGTCCGACCCTGCTTGCCAGCCTGATAATACCAGGCCACAGCAGTCTGCTTATCTTGGCTGGTTAACAAAAATAGGGGATCCCCTCGAAAAAAAAACGCGTAGGGGTCCCCCTATTTTTGTTAACCAGCCAAGTAAAATGCAGACTGCTGCGGCCTGGTATTAAAAGACTGTCAAGGCCCATGGATTTTGGCCCTCAACAGCCTGATAATACCAGGCTACAGCAGCCCCACATTTGACGCATCAAAAGATGTGCCAATTGTGGCACTTTACCCGGCTCTTCCCAGTGCCCTGTAGCGGTGGCAAGTGGGGTAATAAGGGGTTAATGTCACCGTTGATTGCACGGTGAGAATAAGCCCGGTTAATAATGGAGAGGTGTCAATAAGACACCGATCCATTATTAATCCCAAAGTTTTTAAATGTATAAAAAAAAAAGACAAAGCAAGAAAAAAGTATTTTAATGAAATAAAAGAGACAACACAGTTTTCATTTCTTTTATTGTACTCTCATTCCTGCGACGCCATCGATCTCCTGTAAAAAAAGAAAAAAAACAAACCAACAGTATACCACCTGTCCGACGCAGTCCATAGTAACGAGGGTCCCACGACGATCCAGCTCTGCTACATCGCAATGACAGGCAGAGCCTGTCATCTCGACGCAGCACAGCTGATTACCTGCTTCCCCGGCGGTGACGTCATCGGACTGACTGCTTTACGGCCGGGATTACCCAGCAGTCACTGCAGTTATCGCGAGAAACTGCATGTGACCGCCGGGGAAAGATGATGGCGGCCATCAAGCAGTCCAGCCCGTGACCGCCGGAGATCTTCTGCCAGGTAAGTGCCGCTGACTCCTGACAGACCTGACCGACGGACACTGACAGTGACAGTGACAAATCCGATTCCGGTATCCGATAAGACGAAAATATCGGAACTAAGTATCGAATGTCCGATAGAGCTAATATCGGCCGATACCCGATACTTGCGGTATCGTATCGCTCAACACTAGTTATCACATTATTTCTCCACAGTTCAGAAATACAACCAATGTTGTCCAAATTTGCTGCTTGGATGTATGGCAGGATCTGAATATGAAGGAGCAGTCTAATGCTTTCATAGCCCAAATTTACCAAAAATGGTTTATCAACCCCACTTTATGATTGAAGAGGCTCTGAGCCATCATTACCCCAAGAAGTGACCCCATTTTTAATACTAGACCTTTGAAATAGTTTATCTACACATATTGTCATTTTTTTACCTTATAGTTTTTTTTATGCAGGATCAAATGGATATCATGAACCAAAAAAATTATTTTAGATTTTTTTCACAATTGTGTCTTTTAGAGGACTTATTTTTCAGATGCAGAGCTTATCATCAAAGAAAAGCATTTTAACTTTTGTTGATTAGTTTACCTCAAATTTAGAAATACCTTCAAATTAGCCCAAATTGTCTGCCAGTTTACACAGCAGGGTCTGGGAGTGCTGGAGGAACACAGGCTTTTTTATTTTGTACTTTCATCTCATTTGGCCCGATTACCTTCTTTTACATGCCATGTAGTGAACACAGCTAGCATGTGGGAGAAGGTTCTCTTGTCAGGTGAGATCAAATTTGAACTTTTGGGTTAAATTCAAAACACTACATGTGGCGGAAAACTAAGGGTGTGTTTCCACGGTCAGGTTTCCTTCAGTAAATGCTGCGTGTTTGATGCTTTGTACTGGCGCAGCGTCAAACATGCAGCGTCCAGATGTTACAGCATAGTGGAGGGGATTTCAAGAAATCCCGTCTCCACTATGCATAAAAACACGCAGGTGGCAGACCTGTATTAACGGACATGCGGCGCGTCTTTTTAGATCGCAGTATGTCCTTTTCCCTTGCGGCGAAGCTCCGTTGCCGCAAGGGAAAAAACACAGGCCTATGTAGCGCTGAGGTGATTCCGGATGTGTTCAATGAGCACATCCGGATTCACCGCGCGTTCACAAGGGGGCGAAGCTTTGGGCGGAGAGGACTTTCTGCTCCGTCCAAAGCACTGTGGTTCCGGACCGTGGAACCACAGCCTAACACTGCACATCACCCTGAAAACACCATCCCCACCGTCACATATGGTGGTGGCAGCATCATGCTGTCGGGAAACTTTTCTTCACCAGGGAAAGGGAAGGTGATCAGAGTTGATGGGAAGATAGATGGAGCTAAGTACAGAACAAGTCAGGCAGAGAAAACCTGTTAGAAGCAGCAAAAGATTTGAGACTGGCGCTTAGATTCACCTTCCAGCAGGACAAAGACATTTAACATACTGCCAGAGCTACAATGGTTTATAGCAAATCATATTCATGTGTCCATTGACAGTCCAGATCTAAATCTCATTGAGATTTGGTGGGCAAAAATTTCAGCCTTTAGACGTGCAAAGCAGGTAGAGATTGACCCCAAAAGACTTGCATCAGTAATCGCACTGAAATATAACTCTACAAATGCACATTACAATATTCAGATTTATATTTTTTAAATATTTAGAAAACCATGTATCATTTCCATTACACTTAACAAAATTTTGCTAGTTAATGTTAGCATATCACATAAAATCACTATAAATACATGCAAGTTTGAGGGTGAAATGTGAAAAAATTTGGAAAAATTCACAGGGTATGAATACTTTTTAATGCTCTATCCTAAGGTACTTTCAATGCTCTTTTTTTACATTTGGAAGAAAATAGGGTGATCCACTGTGCATATGGGGTACTGAAGGAGTTAATTAGGCCTAAAGGGGCACTGAAGAAAGATCTGTCTCCAGGAATGGTCAAGGAGCCCTGACGCATAAGCACTTCAGTACTTTGACCTGCCCTCAACAGAGCAGAGAAGTATGCCTGCACAGGAGCTAAATACCGAGGAGACTGTGTGAATGATGCAGGGACATACCATCCACAAGAAACAAGAAGGAGGACGGTGATATTAAGAAGATGGGAGGTGATGGACCAAGAACATCGACACCTCTCCGAATGGACCTCCCCCAGGTGAGTATAATGCAGTTATTTTTCTTCTCTTACAGGTCGGGTTTTCTGGCTTATATACAGCATTATAGAATGCTGTAAATCAGGCCTGAAAGGTGGTGGCCTTATCTCATATCTGCCAGCGGCGAGCAGACGTCTTTAGGTCTAAGTCCTTTGTTGCTTCATCTGAGCATGTCCAGGGCAAGATCTCCCATTGGAGATCAGGGGTAACATGCTCAGATACTGCTGCCACTCTTATTGGTCCTTCAGGAAGGTCCTCCATCTGTTGATGTTCTGAAACAGCTTCCCATTTGTCCTTCCTGGAAGGTCTTTTTCTCGTGGCTGCTATAAAAGGCTGTCCTTACCGTACGGCCAATATAGTAGAGTGCGGCTGATTTCTCTACTATATTGGACATTTTCGTTCAGCCAGCACCTATCAATTTGTTACACAGTGTGCACATCATTTCTTTACTTATCTTTACTTACCGTACGGCCATGCGCTAGGATCAATTGCATTATGTGCTTTGCGCCAGTGGGATCATGCACGCATGTGGTTAGGGCTCAGCTGAAATAAGCCCCTAGAATATCGGCACCTCAGGTGAGGAGATTTGAGTGCATATGGTTAGGGCTTGGCTGAAATAAGCCCCTAGAATACCGGCATCTCCGGTGAGGAGATTGCTTGATTGCGTTGTTGTCTGCATGATCACGGACTGCTATCCGCACAGCAGTTATCTGTGTATCCCTGTGGTGTTAACAGGACACAGTACCTATCTCTGCGTCTTTACCTCAGAGACTCTGTGGTGTAACAGAGTTCGCTTATATCACCATATAGCACTGCGGTATTCCCGCTAGCGGCTCTGTGGATTAACAGAGTTTGCACTATCTGCCACAGCGCTACGGCGTTTATTTTAGCGACTCTGTGGGATAAGAGTTCGCTACTTACGCCATCTTACTAGCAGCAGGCTCTGCCTGCACGGTGGACCCCAGGCTGCGAACACACCTCTCTACATTATTTATTAGGTGCGTTCCGCAGACCCTAACATAATCCTAGCGCCAGGGTCTGGCTAGTAAATGGCGGATGATCAGCGTTTACCGCAGTACATCCAGCAACTAGAGAGTAGGTTGGCGGCTCTTGAGCGCACAACCTCAGCTGTGGATGTTACCGCAGTCGCTGTTCAGGCTGCTAGCATGGCTGTAGCCAGTTTGTCCTCTGCCACCTCTGCCCCTACATTATCCCACCTCCCGCTTTGCCGGTGACAGCAAGCAATGTCACTGCTCTATACAGCTCGAGCTTCTGGCTGCACGTTTCCCCACGGATCGGGCACAAGTGGGTTTTGTACTGTCTCTACTCTCGGTCAGAGCATTGGAGTGGGCAACGCTGCTGTGGGAGCGCATCGATCGTGTGGTGCGGAGTGCTCCTCGTTTCCTGGAGGCTCTTAAAAAGGTCTTTTTAGGACCTCAGGTCACCCACAATACGGCGCTCCAACTGCTGGCATTGGCACAGGGTTCGACTTTGGTCAGTCAGTTTTCCGTCCAGTTTCGGACTCTGGCCTCAGAGCTAGACTGGTCGGATAAAGTTCTCATTCCAGTCTACTGCTGAGGACTGGCTGACCAAGTTAAAGACGCTTTGGCTACCAGGGAGATTCCCGCCACACTGGAGAAGCTTATCTCCATATCTACCCGCATCGACCTCCGTTTTTACGAGCGGAGTTTGGAGCGGGCCCAGTGTAGGCAGAGGATTCGGTTAGCTCCCACCTTTGCCAACTTCTCGAATACCACGATTTGGCGTCCGAACCCCAGAAGGCCACAGAGGTTCCTCGTACAGGACCTAAGTCTCGGGCCGTCCGAGTATACGTGGTCTGTAACCTTTGTCAGCAGACAGGACACCATGCAAACAAATGTCCACAGCAATCGGGGAAGCGATCGCATCTAGTGGACCTGGGAGGAGGTTCACTAGAGACAGCGGCAATTTCCTCCAAGATGACATTTAAAGGGACAGTCACTGTAGACTCTTCCACACTTACAGTCAAGCTTTGTGTGGACTCAGGAGCAGAGGGGAATTTCATGTCATCTACCTTTGCTCATCGCCACGCAATACATCTGGTAGCGCTCGACAAACCAGTGACTGTCCGGGTAGTGAATGGGTTGACATTGCCCTCACCAATTACACATCCGACTGTCCCTCTTACTTTGTCTGTACCCCCTTCCAATCAGCAGATTATTTCCCTTCTCGTCCTTCCCGAGGGAATAGATGAAATCCTACTTAGAGTTCCCTGGCTCCGTTCCCACTCCCCTCATATTGAGTGGACCTCCGGTAGGATACTGGGTTGGAGTGAGTCATGTTAGAACAGATGTGTCTGGGAGTGCATTCAGGTTACCACTACAGAGAAACCAGCAGATCTTTCTCCTCTTCCCAAGTGCTATCAGTTATATGCAGTCGTGTTTTCTAAAAAGGCTGCGGAGACTCTGCCGCCCCATCGTCCCTATGACTGTCCTATTGACCTCTTGCCTGGAGCAGAACCTCCTCGGGGAAGGGTCTATCCCCTCTCTCTTCCTGAGACGAAGGCTATGTCTCAATATATCCAGGAGAATCTGGCAAGAGGGTTCATTAGGAAGTTGGTGTCACAAGCAGGAGTGGGGTTCTTCTTCATGCAGAAGAAGAGTGGAGAATTATGTCTGTGTATAGATTACAGAGGTCTTAATGCCATCACCGTTAAGAATAAGTACCCATTGCCCCTGATCTCTGAGCTCTTTGATAGACTCCGGGGAGCAAGGGTATTTACTAAATTAGATCTGCGTGGTACTTATAACCTGATTCGCATCCGTGAGAGGGACGAATGGAAGATGGCTTTTAATACCAGGGATGGGCATTATGAATACCTGGTGATGCCCTTCGGGCTCTGTAATGCCCCAGCCGTTTTCCAAGACTTTGTCAATGACATCTTCCGGGATATGCTTTCCACCTCTGTAGTAGTCTATCTGGATGATATTCTCATCTTTTCTGCAGATATTGACTCTCACCGGAGGGATGTCTGCAAAGTCTTCGACCTGTTACGGGCGAACTCCCTCTATGCAAAGTTGGGGAAATGCATGTTTGAGCAGGAGTCTTTACCTTTCCTGGGCTATATCATCTTTGCCCAGGGATTGGCTATGGATCCTGCCAAACTACAGGCTGTGATGGATTGGCAAGAACCCCATTCTCTTAAAGCGGTGCAGCGCTTTATGGGGTTCATTAATTACTATCGCCAATTCATTCCCCACTTCTCCACTTTGGTAGCTCCCTTAGTAGCCCTCACCAACAAGGGAGCCAATCACAAATTGTAGTCAGAGGAGGTCTCCAAGGCCTTTGCTTCAATTAAGTCCCATTTTGCTAGCGCTTCATCTTACTTCGCCCCGATGTTGATAAGCCTTTTTTTTGGAGGTCGATGCCTCGTCCGTTGGTGCTGGAGCAGTCCTTTTTCAAATGGATGCTCAAGGTCGGAAACATCCTTGTTTCTTCTTTTCCAAGACCTTCACACCAGCAGAGAGGAATTATTCCATTGGGGATAGGGAGTTGCTAGCCATGAAGTTGGCCTTTTCCGAGTGGAGACATCTCCTGGAGGGGGCTCGCTTTCCCTTTCAAGTTTTCACTGACCACAAAAATTTGGTCTATTTACAGACCGCCCAGCGGCTAAATTCTCGTCAGGCCAGATGGTCCCTGTTCTTCTCCCGGTTCCATTTCACCCTCCATTTCCTCTCCGTTGAGAAGAAAATTGGGGCCGAAGCTCTTTCTCGCTGCGTGGTGTCCTTTGAGGAGGTGGAGGAGGAGCCTCGGTTGATTGTCCTCACAGAGAGCCTAAGAACTGTGGCCCCGGTTTCGCTTGAGTCTATGCCTCCGGGCAAGACTTTTGTGCCCACCAATTTGCGACCGGAGGTACTCTCTTGGACACATTCGTCCAGGGTGGGTGGACATTTTGGGGCAAAAAGGACATCTGAGTTGCTGGCGAGGACATACTGGTTGCCACATGTGGTCCGTGACGTCAGGGAATACGTTCAGGCGTGCGTCTCCTGCGCCAAGAATAAGTCCCCTCGACAACGGCCAGCTGGGCTACTTTTATCTTTACCGGTGGCAGACAGGCCTTGGGAGATGGTCGGGATGGATTTTGTGGTGGGCTTACCCAAGTCTCAGGGCTGCACCATCATCTGGGTGATAACCGACTACTTCTCCAAAATGGTGCACTTGATGCCCTTATCTTGGTTACCGTCTGCACGGGCCTTGGCAGCATTATTTATTAGGCATATTTTCCGTTTACACGGAATGCCACACAAAATAGTCAGTGATTGAGTTCCCCAATTTGCGTCTCGGTTCTGGAGAGAGCTGTGTCGTCTACTCAGCATTGAGTTAAATCTCTCCTCGGCATATCATCCCGAGACAAATGGGTTGGTAGAGAAGGACAACCAGACCTTGGTCACATACTTGCAACATTTTGTCTCTGCCAGGCAGGATGACTGGGCATCCTTGCTACTGTGGGCTGAGTTCACTCTAAATAATGCTGTGGCTGACTCCACCGGATAGACCCCATTCCTCCTGAACTATGGTCAGCATCCTCGGGTACCAGTGCCCATTTCCGTGTCTTCCGCCGATTCCAGGGTGGCAGACTGGGCTGTGGAGGCACGGGACATTTGGGACCGTACCCAGGATGCCATTCAGGCCTCCAAAGAGAGGATGAGGTCTTCGGCCAATGCCCATCGTCGCCCCGCTCCTACTTTTGCTCCGGGTGACCTAGTGTGGCTCTCTGCCCGAAGCATCAGGCTACGTGTTGAGTCCACCAAGTTGGCACCTCGTTTTTTGGGTCCCTTTAAAGTTCTTGAGCAGGTGAACCCGGTGGTTTATCGCCTAGCCTTTCCGCCTCGCCTTGGTATCACCGACACCTTTCACGTGTCCCTCCTGAAACCCGTGGCCATTTCCCGGTTTTCCGAGTCATCTGCCAGGACGTCGGGTTCATTTACCGACGATCATGAGGTGAACACCATTATCGGGTGCAAGGTGGTACGAGGCAAAAAAATTTTTTTGGTGGATTGGAGGGGTTATGGGCCTGAGGATAGGTCCTGCGGCCTCTGGGTTCACCTGCTGCCTTTGAGCGCAGCGAGTCCCAAAGAAGGGGGACCCTAGGAGGGGGGGGTAATGTTAGGTTTCGAGTTCCCACTGTTGCACAAGGGGAGTCTCGAACCAGTCCCGCTGCGGTCCCCCATCCATCTCCGGCGGCAGTGGAGCCTGTTCAGCAAAGACATCAGTCCCAGCGTCTTGCCCGGTCTAATACTGTGCAGAGACTTGCTGCTGCCTCTTCAGGTTCTGCTATTGTAGCCACTACTGGTCAGCGGCGAGCAGAAGTCTTTAGGTCTAAGTCCTTTGTTACTTCATCTGAGCATGCCCAGGGCAAGATCTCCCATTGGAGATCAGGGGTCACTTGCTCAGATACAGAGGCCACTCCTATTGGTCCTTCAGGAAGGTCCTCCGGCTGTTGATGTTCTGAAGCAGCTTCCCATTTGTCCTTTCTGGAAGGTCTTTTTCTCGTGGCTGCTATAAAAGGCTATCCTTACCGCACGGCCGTGCGCTAGGATCAATTGCATTATGTGCTTTGCGCCAGTGGGATCATGCACACATGTGGTTAGGGCTCGGCTGAAATAAGCCCCTAGAATACCGGCACTTCCGGTGAGGAGATTTGAGTTCACAGGGTTAGGGCTTGGCTGAAATAAGCCCCTAGAATACCAGCTTCTCCGGTGAGGAGATTGCTTGATTGCATTGCTGTCTGCATGATCACGGACTGCTATCCGCACAGCAGTTATCTGTGTATCCCTCTGGTGTTAACAGGACACAGTACCTATCTCTGCGTCTTTACCTCAGCGACTCTGTGGTGTAACAGAGTTCACGTATATCGCCATATAGTGCTGCGGCATTCCCGCTAGCGGATCTGTGGATTAACAGAGTTCACACTACCTGCCACAGCGCGCTACGGCGTTTATTTTAGCGACTCTGTGGGATAACAGAGTTTGCTACTTACGCCATCTTACTAGCAGCAGGCTCTGCCTGCACGGTGGACGCCGAGCTGCGAACAAACCTCTCTACATTATTTATGAGGTGTGTTTCCGCAGACCCTAACACAATAGCAGAACCTGAAGAGGCAGCCTCAAGTTTCTGCACAGTATTAGACCGTGCGAGACGCTGGGACCGACGTCTTTGCTGAGCAGGCTCCACTATGGCCGGAAATGGATGGGGGACCGCAGTGGGACTGGTTCGAGACTCCCCTTGTGCAGCAGCGGGAACTCGAACCCCAACATTACCCCCCCTCCTAGGGCCCCCCTTCTTTGGGCCTCGCTGCGCTCAAAGGCAGCGATTAGTTGCGGAGCGTGAACATGCTCAGCAGGCTCCCAGGACCTATCCTCAGGCCCATAACCCCTCCAATCCACCAAATAAAATTTTTTGCCTCTTACCACCTTGCACCCAACAATGGCGTTCACCTCATGATCATCGGTAGATGAACCCAACGTCCCGGCAGATGACTCGGAAAACCGGGAAAATGTCACGGGTTTCAGGAGGGACACGTGAAAGTGTCGGTGATACCAAGGCGAGGCGGAAGGGCTAGGCGGTAAACCACCGGTTCTCATGCTCAAGAATTTTTAAGGGACCCAAAAAGCGAGGTGCCAACATGGTGGACTCAACACGTAGCCTGATGTTTCGGGCAGAGAGCCACACTAGGTCACCCGGAGCAAAAGTAGGAGCGGGGCGCCGATGGGCATTGGCCGAAGACCTCATCCTCTCTTTGGAGGCCTGAATGGCATCCTGGGTGCGGTCCCAAATGTCCCGTGCCTCCACAGCCCAGTCTGCCACCCTGGAATCAGCGGCAGAAACGGGCATGGGCACTGGTACACGCGGATGCTGACCGTAGTTCAGGAGGAATGGTGTCTGTCCGGTGGAGTCAGCCACAGCATTATTTAGAGCGAACTCAGCCCACGGTAGCAAGGATGCCCAGTCATTAGTGTTGAGCGATACTGCTCGATATCGAAAAATATGGATCGGAATGGTATAACCGATATCACTAAATATCGCCGATATCCGATTCCGATAGCGGAAGTCCCATGTAAGTCTATGGGAACAAAATATCGCAACAAAAAAAACCCTTTCTTTCGTTGTAAACACAAAATATACACACATAGAATACATATATAATATATATATATATATATATATATATAATATATAACACATGTCATTGTGACATATAATATATAAACATATATTTATAGTTTATACACTTCTACATAGTAAAATAGACTCTGTGCTTGAGAATTGCTAAAATCATCAGAGAATGTATTTGCCATTTTTCCGCCATATCTGCGTCACGACGAGGCACTGGTGAAGAAGAAGGGTGTGCTCTTCGTGGGTGTACACTCACTCAGTGGCGTGAAAACGATGGCCGACCACTGTAAATGTTACTGCAATGTAAGATCGTGCCCCACAGCTCTGGAGTTCCGCCTCCTCATCCTCCTCAGTGTGCGGAAACTAACACGAAGGTCCCGCCTCCCTACAAAAGAGGGGCCCTCTCCAGATGCTAATGACACATGTGACTTGGCAGAGATGGCTAATGGACACGAGCAGAAGTGTGAAGGGATGGAGCAGTCAGAGCTCTCCCCCCACGGAAGCGACCCGATCGCCACGGAATCACCGTTGGGCACCCGGCCTGTAAACCCTCCTACGCTGCAAGAAGCGGAGGATACCCTAAGAGGCCTGGCCCGGCACCGGGAGGAGGTCGCCAGGATGGAAGCGAGCTGGCGTGCCCTAAAAATAAACTTGGAGCGGCGCCAATCCCTCTTACCTGAAGTGTCTGTACCCGAAGGTGAGGCAACCGTTCTAGTAGAGGAGCCCTTGCAATGTGATCCGGTTGACGTTGTCGCAGTGGAGGCACCCGTTCCTGCAAAAACCGCAGCACCGTCAGCACCCCAGATCCCGCTGTCTGCCCCCGTCGCTGAGACAGAAGAAGCGACACCCGTCCTCATGGAGGAGGCCGAGCAGGCACCAGAGCACTACCTGCCTGTACCGGAGCCCCGACTGTCATCTGATTTAGAGCCGTCTGCTTCCTCCGCAGGGGAGCGCCGCCAGGACTGATTACCTGCTTCCCCGGCGGTGACGTCATCGGACTGGTTTACGGCCGGGATTACCCTGCAGTCACTGCAGTTATCGCGAAAAACTGCATGTGACCGCCAGGGAGAAGATAATGGCGGCCTCAAGCAGTCCAGGACGTGACCGCCGGAGATCTTCTGCCAGGTAAGTGCCGCTGACTCCTGACAGACCCGACCGACGGACACTCACAGTGACAGTGACAAATCCGATTCCGGTATTCGATATGACGAAAATATCGGTATTCGGAATCGAAAGGCCGATACAGCTAATATCGGCCGATATCCGATATTTGCAGTATCGTATCGCTCAACACTACCAGTCATCCTGCCTGGCAGAGACAAAATGTCTCAAGTATGTGACCAAGATCTGGTTGGCCCTCTCTTCCAACCCATTTGTCTCGGGATGATAAGCCGAGGAGAGATTTAACTCAATGCTGAGTAGACTACATAGCTCTCTCCAGAACCGAGACGCAAATTGGGGACCGCGATCACTGATGATTTTGTCTGGCATTCCATGTAAATGGAAAATATGCCTAATAAATAATGCTGCCAAGGCCCGTGCAGACGGTAACCGTGGTAAGGGCACCAAGTGCACCATTTTGGAAAAGTGGTCGGTTATCACCCAGATGATGGTGCAGCCCCGAGACTTGGGTAAGCCCACCACAAAATCCATCCCGACCATCTCCCAAGGCCTGTCTGCCACCGGTAAAGGGAAAAGTAGCCCAGCTGGCTGTTGTCAAGGGGACTTATTCTTGGCGCAGGAGACGCACGCCTGAACGTATTCTCTGACGTCACGGACCACATGTGGCCACCAGTATGTCCTTGCCAGCAATTCAGATGTCCTTTTTGCCCAAAAATTTTCACCCACCCTGGACGAATGTGCCCAAGAGAGTACCTCCGGTCGCAAATTGGTGGGCACAAAAGTCTTGCCCGGAGGCACAGACTCAAGTGAAACCGGGGCCACAGTTCTTAGGCTCTCTGTGGGGACAATCAACCGAGGCTCCTCCATCACCTCCTCAGAGGACACCACGGAGTGAGAAAGAGCATCGGCCAGATTGTTCATCTCACCGGAGAGGAAATGGATGGTGAAATGGAACCGGGAGAAGAACAAGGACCATCTGGCCTGATGAGAATTTAGCCGCTGGGCGGTCTGTAAATAGACCAAATTTTTGTGGTCAGTGAAAACTTGAAAGGGAAAGCGAGCCCCTTCCAGGAGATGTCTCCACTCGGAAAAGGCCAACTTCATGGCTAGCAACTCCCTATCCCCAATGGAATAATTCATCTCCGCTGGTGTGAAGGTCTTGGAAAAAAAGAAACAAGGATGTTTCCGACCATGAGCATCCTTTTGAAAAAGGACTGCTCCCGCACCAACGGACGAGGCATCGACTTCCAATAAAAAAGGCTTATCAACCTCGGGGCGATGTAAGATGGGAGCGCTAGCAAAATAGGACTTAATTGAAGCAAAGGCCTTGGAGACCTCCTTTGACCACAATTTGGGATTGACTCCCTTCTTGGTGAGGGCTACCAAGGGAGCTACCAAAGTGGAGAAGTGGGGAATGAATTGGCGATAGTAATTAATGAACCCCATAAATCGCTGCACAGCTTTAAGAGAATAGGGTTCTTGCCAATCCATCACAGTCTGTAGTTTGACAGGATCCATAGCCAATCTCTGTGTGGAGATGATATAGCCCAGGAAAGGTAAAGACTCCTGCTCAAACATGCATTTCTCCAACTTTGCATAGAGGGAGTTCGCCCGTAACAGGTCGAAGACTTTGCAGACATCCCTCCGGGGAGAGTCAATATCTGGAGAAAAGATGAGAATATCATCCAGTTAGACTACTACAGAGGTGGAAAGCATATCCCGCAAGATGTCATTGACAAAGTCTTGGAAAACGGTTGGGGCATTACAGAGCCCGAGGGGCATCACCAGGTATTCATAATGCCCATCCCTGGTATTAAAAGCCGTCTTCCATTCATTCACCTCACGGATGTGAATCAGGTTATAAGAACCACGCAGATCTAATTTAGTAAATACCCTTGCTCCCCGGAGCCTATCAAAGAGCTCAGAGATCAGGGGCAACGGGTACTTATTCTTAACGGTGATGGCGATAAGACCTCTGTAATCTATACACGTACGTAATTCTCCACTCTTCTTATGCACAAAGAAGAACCCCGCTCCTGCTGGTGACACCGACTTCCTAATGAACCCTCTTGCCAGATTCTCCTGGATATTTTGAGACATAGCCTCCGTCTCAGGAAGAGAGAGGGGATAGACCCTTCCCCGAGGAGGTTCTGCTCCAGGCAAGAGGTCAATAGGACAGTCGTAGGGACGATGGGGCGGCAGAGTCTACGCAGCCTTTTTAGAGAACATGTCTGCATATGACTGATAGCACTTGGCAAGAGGAGAAAGATCTGTGGGTATCTCTGTAGTGGTAACCTGAATGCACTCCCTGACACATCTGTCCTTACATGACTCACTCCAACCCAGTATCCTACCGGAGGTCCACTCAATATGAGGGGAGTGGGAACGGAGCCAGGGAACTCTAAGTAGGATTTCATCTATTCCTCGGGAAGGACGAGAAGGGAAATAATCTCCTGATGGGAAGGGGGTACAGAGAAAGTAAGAGGGACAGTCTGATGTGTAATTGGCAAGGGCAATGTCAACTCATTCACTACCCGGACAGTCACTGGTTTGTCGAGCGCTACCAGATGTATTGCGTGGCAACGAGCATGTTATGATCTGCTACAAGCACTAAGGAAAGGTGGGAATTCTGTCCCTACAATAGGACTGAGCTGGATCCCTACGATGTAACGGGGAACCTGATCCTGAGACCAGACCCGCTAAAGTCCTCAGCTAGTCTGAACGAAGACCTATAGTTGCGAGGGAGGAATCCCTACAAGATCTAGGGACTGGGTGAAAAGGTGGACACCTCCTAACAGAAAGTGTAGCAGGGAAAAAAAAACAGAAAACAAATACTAAGAGATCCTCAGATCAAGCAAAACTGACAGAGTAAGGCACCTAAGCACCCGGCTAGCTTAAGAGTAGATAATACAATGAAGTCCAGCAAAGCCAGAATGGCGGAGCCAGACTAAATAGGGTAAAAAGGTCATGTGACCAGCAAACTGTAACAAAACCTAACAAGAGGGTTCTAACAGTACCCTCCCTTCTAAGAGGATCCTCCGGATCCCCTAGGACTTAGGCTTATCCGGAAATCTCTTGTGAAACGCTCTGACAAGTCTAGAGCAGAAACATCATCCGCCCTCACCCATGAGTTATCCTCGGGTCCATAACCCTTCCAAGCGACGAGGTACTGCAAACCCCCTCTATACCGTCTAGAATTTAGGATGCGGGAAATCTCATATTGCCCGTCCTCTACCACCAGGGGAACAGTGGCCAACACGTCTCCCTCTGAGACCTCAGCTTTTTTCAAGAGAGAAACATGAAACACCGGATTAATCTTCCAGGATGTAGGAAGCTCCAACTTAACAGCAGATTGGGTAATAACCTGAAGCACGTTAAAGGGCCCTACAAACTTGGGACCCAATTTCTTAGACGGAATCCTCAAGCGCAGATTCTTAGAGGACAACCAGACCATGTCACCAATAGCAAACAAAACCTCTTGTCGTTTTCTATCAAAATACACTTTGGATCTTTTGTTAGCCTCCTGAAGATTACCACGCACATCAGTCCAAACTCTCTCCAAAACACCAGAAAAATTCTCCTCTTCAGGTACAGCCGATCCCAACTTGGAAAATGACCCAAATGACGGATGTCTCCCAGTACAACAAAAAAAAGGCGAACAACCAGCAGAAGCGGATGTATGGTTGTTAAGAGCAAACTCAGCAAGTGGCAGAAACTCAAAACCACCCCTCTTGATTATCAGTCACAAAACAACGCAAGAACTGCTCAACATCCTGGTTTTTCCTTTCTGTCTGGCCATTAGACTCAGGATGATATCCGGATGAAAACGACAAATGAACTCCCAACCTGTCACAAAAAGCGCGCCAAAAACGAGTCACAAACTGAGGTCCCCTATCAGAAACAATGTCAGTAGGAACACCATGCAGTCTGACTATTTCCTTGACAAAGGCCTTAGCGAGAGTCTTAGCGCAGGGCAGTTTGATGAAAGGAACCAAGTGACACATCTTGCTAAAACGGTCCACGACCACCCAGATGACAGTGAAACCCTCAGAGGGGGAAGGTCAGTAATAAAGTCCATAGCCAAATGTGTCCAAGGTGCACTAGGGACCTCCAGAGGGCAAAGCAACCCCTCAGCAGGAGTATGAGAAGACTTAGATCTAGCACACACAGTGCATTGACGCACCCACTTAATGACTTCCTTCTGCCATCCTGGCCACCAAAAACTGCGACCCACAAGTCTCTTGGTCTCAGAGATTCCAGGATGACCTGCCAACCGAGAGTCATGACATTCAACAAACAAATCTCTCCTCAGGGTACCAGGCACAAACAACCTCCCATTCGGCGTGTTAGATGGGGCATTCTCCTGTGCTTTAAGAATCTCATCTTCCAACACGGAGTCCAAAACAGCAATAACAACCCCCTCTTGCAAGATGTTTTCCTCCTCCTCCTCAGTACCCACCATAGGAGAAAAGCTGCGAGACAAAGCATCAGCTTTAACATTTTTAGTACCTGGGATGTAAGTAACGGTAAAATTAAACCGTGAGAAAAACAGTGCCCACCTAGCCTGACGGGCATTCAAGCGTTTGGCAGCATCAAGTAGAATAGATTTTTATCATCGGTGAAGACTTGAATGGGAAATTCCGCTCCCTCCAAAAAATGACGCCAGTGTTCAAATGCGAGTTTAATTGCCAACAATTCCCGATTACCGATATCATAATTTAGTTCAGACTCAGAAAATGTTTTTGAAAAAAAAGCACAGGGATGTACTCCATCCGTCTTTGCCTGAGACAACACCGCGCCGACCCCCACAGAAGAAGCATCAACCTCAACCAAAAATGGTTTAGTCACATCAGGCTGCGTAAGGATGGGAGCAGAGCTGAACCTCTCCTTTAGCAACACAAAAGCCTCAATGGCCTCAGTAGTCCACTGAACCGCATCAACACCTTTCCTGGTGAGATCAGTTAGAGGTTTGGCAATCACAGAAATTTTTTTTATGAATTTTCTATAATAATTGGCGAACCCCAAAAACCTCTGTGTTGATTTCACACCAATAGGTCTAGGCCAATCCTGCACAGCTTGCACTTTCACCGGGTCCATCTCAAAACCTTCACTGGAGACAATGTAGCCCAAAAAACTAAGTCTCTGTACAGCGAACTCACATTTTTCTAGTTTGGCAAAAAGTGAATTATCACTCAGTAACTGTAATACTTCACGCACACTCCTCCAATGAGACTCCAAATCTGGTGAATAAATCAAAATGTCATCTTCATACACAACCACACTTCTGCCGATCAAAGGTCCAAGGATGTCATTAATAAGATTCTGAAAAAATGCCGGAGCACTGGAAAGTCCAAAGGGCATGACCAGATTCTCAAAATGACCCAGTGGAGTGTTAAACGCAGTCTTCCATTCATCCCCCTCCTTCATGCGCAACAAATTGTATGCCCCTCGAAGATCAATTTTCGAGAACCACTTGGCCCCCACTAACTGATTAAACAAATCAGGAATCAATGGCAGTGGGTAAGGATTGCGTACAGTAATCTTATTAATCTCACGAAAGTCTAGACAAGGCCGTAAACCGCCGTCCTTTTTTTTAACAAAAAAAAGTCCAACTGCCACAGGAGATTTGGAAGGCCTAATGTGACCGGCGGCCAAGCTTGTCTGTATGTATTCCTCCAAAGCCTTTCTCTCGGGAATAGTCAAATTAAATAAACGACTTTTAGGAAGAGTCGCTCCAGGGACAAATTCAATTGCACAATCATAATCTCTATGAGGAGGCAATACCTGCGATTCCTTATCAGAAAAAACTTTCCAAAAATCCTGAATAGGTACAGGTAACTCCCCCTTAACTACAGCAGCAATACGCCCGTTACAACACTTGTCATAACAATTAGGACTCCAGGACTTAATTTCATTGGTAGACCAATCCAGTACCGGATTGTGCAATTTTAACCAGGGTAACCCCAAAATCACCGGTGAGGGCAAATTATTCAAAACTACCAAATCCAAATTCTCTTGATGAACACCATTAATAGTAAGAGGAAATTCACAGATATGGTGAGTAACATTTTTCAAGTGAGAACCATCCACAGACACCACATTAATAGGGGAAGACAGAAGTTTGGGTTTTAATTTTAGTTTTTCCAAAAATTTCCCATCAATCACATTGAGAGTTGAACCACAATCCACAAATACCCAAAACTCCATTAATTCCTCCTCAACAGCAGTGGTAGCAGCAAGAAAGACACCTTTATTGTTTAAACAAGCTATGCGGGCGAAACTGACCTCGTTTTTTTTTTTCTCTTTATTCATTCGAAGCGCACAGTTCTTAATAAAATGCTCAGATTTGCCACAATAGAAACACAAGCCCTTAGCAAATCTGCGTTCTTTTTCCCGAGAGTGAGGTGTCATTGCTCCAATTTCCATCGGCTCTCCAATGTCAGTACATTCCTTCTCCAAACTTGGAGCTGACAAGGCAATTTACTCTCATTAACCCTTGCACGCAGTCTCCTATCCACCCGTATGGCTAATTGCATAGCCTCTTGCAAGTTACCAGGTATGGGATAAGCAATCAGCAAATCTTTAACCCTTTCACTTAACCCTGCAAGAAATAAACTTTTCAAAGCTGAATCGTTCCAGCCCACCTGAGTGGACCACCTTCGGAAGTGAGTACAATATTTTTCCACATTACCTGATCCCTGTCTCAAACGTCTCAATTCTGTCTCAGCTGATGAAACACGATCAGGATCGTCATATAATAAGCCCAAAGCAGAAAAAAACTATCCACAGATCTAAAGCATGGATCACTAGGCTGCAGAGAAAAGGCCCAGTCCTGAGGTTCTTTGCGCAAAAGTGACATTATGAACCCTATGCGCTGTGATTCATCACCAGAGGATCTGGGTCTCAAATGGAAATACAACAAGCAAGCATTTTTAAAAGAAAAAAAATCTTGTTGTTCACCAAAAAATAAATCAGGCAAACGTACCTTAGGCTCCACGAAATGTGCTCCAGAACAACTACTCACGTGTTGCTTTATCTCAGCCACCTCCAGAGAAAGTCCCTGCAGGCGTTGAACCAAATCCTGAACCGAGACCATGATGGAAACAGAAAATCTTTCCTTAGAGATTTTTTTTTTTTTTCTTGGCTGGACTTACTGTTATGATCTGCTACAAGCACTAAGGAAAGGTGGGAATTCTGTCCCTACAATAGGACTGAGCTGGATCCCTACGATGTAACGGGGAACCTGATCCTGCGACCAGACCCGCTAAAGTCCTCAGCTAGTCTGAACGAAGACCTATAGTTGCGAGGGAGGAATCCCTACAAGATCTAGGGACTGGGTGAAAAGGTGGACACCTCCTAACAGAAAGTGTAGCAGGGAAAATAAAACAGAAAACAAATACTAAGAGATCCTCAGATCAAGCAAAACTGACAGAGTAAGGCACCTAAGCACCCGGCTAGCTTAAGAGTAGATAATACAATGAAGTCCAGCAAAGCCAGAAGGGCGGAGCCAGACTAAATAGGGTAAATAGGTCATGTGACCAGAAAACTGAAACAAAACCTAACAAGAGGGTTCTAACAAGCAAAGGTAGATGACATGAAAGTCCCCTCTGCTCCTGAGTAAACACAAAGCTCGACTGTAAGTGTGGAAGAGTCTACAGTGATTGTCCCTTTAAATGTCATCTTGGAGAAAAATGCCGCTGTCTCTAGTGAACCTCCTCCCAGGGCCACTAGACGCGATCGCTTCCCCGATCGCTGTGGACATTTGTTTGCATAGTGTCCTGTCTGCTGACAAAGGTTACAGACCACGGATACTCGGACGGCCCGAGACTTAGGTCCTGTACGAGGAACCTCTGTGGCCTTCTGAGGTTCGGACACCAAATAGGGGGATTCGAGAGGTTGGCAAAGGTGGAAGCCAACCGAATCCTCTGCCTACACTGGGCCAGCTCCAACCTCCGCTCGTGAAAACGGAGGTCGATGAGGGTAGATATGGAGATAAGCTTCTCCAGTGTGGTGGGAATATCCCTGGTAGCCAAAGCGTCTTTAACATGGTCAGACAGTCTTCGGCAGTAGACTGGAATGAGAACTTTATCCGACCAGTCTAGCTCTGAGGCCAGAGTCCGAAACTGGACAGAAAACTGACTGACCAAAGAAGAACCCTGTGCCAATGCCAGCAGTTTGAGCGCCGTATCGTGGGTGACCTGAGGTCCTAAAAAGACCTTTTTAAGAGCCTCCAGGAAACGAGGAGCACTCCGCACCACACGATCGTCGCGCTCCCACAGCGGCGTTGCCCACTCCAACGCTTTGCCCGAGAGTAGAGACAGTACAAAACCCACTTGTGCCCGATCCGTGGGGAAACGTGCAGCCAGAAGCTCGAGCTGTATAGAGCAGTGACTCACGAATCCCTGACATTGCTTGCTGTCACCAGCAAACTTGTCAGGAAACGGGAGGTGGGATAATGTAGGGGCAGAGGACAAACTGGCTGCAGCCACGCTAGCAGCCTGAACAGCGACTGCGGTAACATCCACAGCTGAAGTTGTGCGCTCAAGAGCCGCCAACCTACCCTCCAGCTGCTGGATGTGCTGCGGTAAATGCTGGTCATCCGCCATTTACTAGCCAGACCCTGGCGCTAGGATTATGTTAGGGTCTGCGGAACGCACCTAATAAATAATGTAGAGAGGTGTGTTCACAGTCCGGGGTCCACCGTTCAGGCAGAGCCTGCTGCTAGTAAGATGGCATAAGTAGCGAACTCTGTTATCCCGCAGTCACTAAAATAAACGCCGTAGCGCGCTGTGGCAGACAGTGCGAACTCTGTTAATCCACAGAGCCGCTAGGGGGAATGCCGCAGCGCTATATAGCGATCTAAGAGAACTCTGTTACACCACAGAGTCGTTGAGATAAAGACGAAGAGATAGATACTGTGTCCTGTTAACACCACAGGGATAAACAGATAACTGCTGTGCGGATAGCAGTCCGTGATCATGCAGACAGCAACGCATCTAGGGGCTTATTTCAGCCGAGCCCTAACCACATGCGTGCATGATCACACTGGCGCAAAGCACATAATGCAATTGATCCTAGCGCACGGCCGTGCGGTAAGGACAGCCTTTTATAGCAGCAACGAGAAAAAGACCTTCCAGGAAGGACCAATGGGAAATTGGTCCTTCCTGGAAGGTCTTTTTCTCGTGGCTGCTATAAAAGGCTGTCCTTACCGCACGGCCGTGCGCTAGCATCAATTGCATTATGCTGCTTCAGAACATCAACAGCCGGAGGACCTTCCTGAAGGACCAATAGGAGTGGCAGCTGTATCTGAGCATGTGAACCCTGATCTCCAATGGGAGATCTTGCCCTGGGCATGCTCAGATGAAGCAACAAAGGACTTAGACCTAAAGACGTCTGCTCGCCGCTGACCAGTAGAGGCTACAATAGCAGAACCTGAAGAGGCAGCAGCAAGTCTCTGCACAGTATTAGACCGGGCGAGACGCTGGGACCGACATCTTTGCTGAGCAGGCTCCACTGTGGCTGGAGATGGATGGGGAACCACAGCGGGACTGGTTCGAGACTTCCCTGTGCAGCACCGGGAACTTGAACCCCAACAGTATTTGTCTTTTCTCTCAGACGTCTCTGTGTCGTTGTTTCATTTTGCACTTGGATCTTTTTTCCTATATTTGTTTTTTTTTATATCTATCAATAAGTATGAATTTTAACAGGTTATATGTATGTATTTGATATATTCTACGTGTATGTGTGTATGATACTGCACCTTTACCTTAGTGAATACTGTTTGATATTGTCCCTTTACACCTATTTTGGATATACATTATGTTTTCATGACTGTTTTCATTTTCTCCCAGTCTAATAGATTGATTTTGGCTTAGGAAGCAAGTTATGGATGAATGAGCGCATTTTAACCCCTTAATGACGCCGATACGCCTTTTAACAGCAGTCATTAAGGTTACTTAAACCACGTTTCCACTTTAAAGGCGCTGTGGAAAAAGTGAATAGCGCCCCCCCGCAGTCGGATTTTCTCCGGGGTCTCGGCTGCCGGGGGTAGCCGAGACACCAGAGAACATGAATCGGGTCGGTTTTTACCGATTCCAGTGTTGCGATCGCCGTTATTAACCCTATAACGACGATCGCAACAACAACAAAAAAATGATGTGACAATTAATTTCTCTCTCCTCTAATTTGATCGGACATCAGAGGAGAAAGAAAAAGGGTCCCCGATCCCCCTCTTGCGGCCCCGGGCCCTCCTGCTTCCTCCGGTGGGCGCCGCCATCTTTAATGGCGAGAAAATGGCGGGTGCATGCTCAGCACATCGCGGAGGACAGGGGGACACTGGGAGGTAAAGGGGGGGATAGAGGGTACTGGGAAAACTGATTCTCTACCCTCTGATGTGCCGAGACCCCAGAGAACATGTTCCGGGTCCGTATTTACCGACCCCGATGTTGCGATCGCCGTTATAACAGTATAACGGCGACCGCAAAAAAAAAAAGATTTCTCTCCCCTCTGATGTGATCGCACATCAGAGGGTAGAGAATCAGTTTTCCCAGTACCCTCTATCCCCCCCTTTACCTCCCAGTGTCCCCCTGTCCTCCGGCAGGTCCCCGGCTCCCGGCGTCTTCTCCCTGGCGGCAGATTCAAAAGTTGTTTCATTCATTCTCTAAAAGTACATTTCGATCACTGTGATAAACTATCACAGTGATCAAAACAAAAAAAAAACCAGTACATAACCCCCCCTTTATCACCGCCTTAGTTAGGGACATATAATAAAACAAAGAAATTTTTATTTATTTTTATTTTTTTCATTAGGGTTAGGGTTATAATTAAGGTTAGTTTTGGAATTAGGATTAGGGTTAGGCTGGGTTCATACTGCGTAATGACAGTCCGGTATGACGCGGTGTAACGCAGTCCGTTAACGCTGCCATTCACCCCCATTTGAGGGCGCATTGCGAAGTTCATTCAGTGCAGTCATTCAGTGACGGAGCCTCGGACACGGCCTGCAGCGTCTGGGCTCCGTCACCGCTAGCGCAGATGAATCATCTGCTGATTCCTCTGCGCTAGTGGGTATAGCATAACGCGTTATGCTTTACTATTACCAGCCCGTCAACGCTATGTGTTGAACGGGCTGGTAAAACGCAATATGAACCCAGCCTTAGGGTTAGGGTTATAATTAGGGTTAGGTTTGGAATTAGGGTTAGGGTTACAATTAGGGTTAGGGTTACAATTAGGGTTAGGATTACAATTAGGGTTGGAATTAGGGTTGGGATTAGGGTTAGGATTAGGGTTAGGGTTGGGATTAGGGTTAGGGTGTGTTGGGGTTAGGGTTGGAGCTAGAATTGAGGGGTTTCCACTATTTAGGCACATCAGGGGGTCTCCAAACACGACGTGACGTTCAAAAGTCAAATGGTGCTCCCTCCCATTCGAGCCCTGCAGTGCGCCCAAACAGTGGTTTACCCCAACATATGGGTATCAGCATACTCAGGACAAATTGCACACCAATTTTGAGGTTCTAATTTTTCCTGTTACCCTTGGGAAAAAAAAACAGCAGGCTAAAAAAATCATTTTTGAGGAAAAAAATTATTTTTTATTTTCACGGCTATGCGTTTATAAATTTCTGTGTAGCACTTGGGGGTTCAAAGTGCTCACCACATATCTATATAAGCTCCTTGGGGGGTCTAGTTTCCAAAATGGTGTCACTTGCAGGGGGTTACTACTGTTTAGGCACATCAAGGGCTCTACAAACACAACATGATGCTGGCAGAACATTCCATCAAAGTCTGCATTACAAAATGGCGCTCCTTCCCTTCCAAGCTCTCCCATGCGCCCAAACAGTGGTTCTACCCCACAGGTTCCACCCCACTTATGGGGAAAAAGAGTACTCAGGGAAAATTGCACAACAACTTTTGGGGTCCAATTTCTCCTGTTACCCTTGGGAAAAAAAATAGCTGGCTAAAGAATTATTTTTGAGGAAAAAAATGATTTTTTATTTTCACGGCTCTACGTTATAAACTTCTGTGAAACACTTGGGGGTTTAAAGTTCTCAGCACACATTTAGATAAGTCCCTTAAGGGGTCTAGTTTCCAAAATGGTGTCATTTGTGGGGGGTTTCTACTGTTTAGGTGCATCAGGGGCTCTCCAAACGCGACATGGTGTCCAATTTCAATTCCAGCCAATTTTGGTTTGAAAAAGTCAAACGGCGCTCCTTCCCTTCCAAGCCCTGCCGTTCGCCCAAACAGTGGTCCCCCCACACACAACAGTTATCAGTGTACTCAGGACAACTAGGACAACAACTTTTTTGGTCTAATTTATCCTGTTACCCTTGGGAAAATAAAAAATTGGGGACTAAACGATGAGGTTTGTGGAAAAAATATGATTTTTTATTTTCACGCCCGGGCGTTATAAACTTCTGTGAAGCACTTGGGGGTTCAAAGTGCTCACCACACATCTAGTTAAGTTCCTTGGGGGTCTAGTTTCCAAAATGGGGTCACTTGTGGGGGGGTTTCCACTGTTTAGACACATCAGGGCCTCTACAAACGTGACATGGAGTCCAGCCAATTCTGCGTTGAAAAAGTCAAACGGCGCTCCTTCCCTTGCGACCTATGCCATGCGCCCAAAAAGTGGTTTACCCCCACATATGGGGTATCGGCGTATTCAGAAGAAACTGCACAACAAATTTTATGGCTCATTTTTTCTTTTAACACTTGTGAAAATAAAAAAAATTGGTTCCGAATTAAAGTTTTTGCAAAAAAAAATTAAATGTTAATTTTTTCCATCCACATTGCTTCAGTTCCTGTGAAGCACGTAAAGGGTTAATAAACTTATTGAATGTGGTTTTGAGCACCTTGAGGGGTGCAGTTTTTAGAATGGTGTCACTTTTGGGTATTTTTTTTATCATATAGACCCCTCAAAGTGACTTCAAATGTGATGTGGTCCCTAAAAAAAAATGGTGTTGTAAAAATGAGAAATCACTGGTCAACTTTTAACCCTTATAACTTTGTAACAAAAAATATTTTGTTCCCAAAATTGTGCTGATGTAAAGTAGACATGTTAGAAATGTTATTTATTAAGAAATTTGTGTGACATATCTCTCTGATTTAAGGGCATAAAAATTTAAAGTTTGAAAATTGCTAAATTTTCAAAATTTTCACCACATTTCCGTTTTTTTTCAGAAATAAAAGCAAGTCATATAAAAAATTTTTTTACCACTAACGTGAAGTACAATATGTCACGAAAAAACTGTCTCAGAATTAGCTGGATTCGTTAAAGCGTTCCAGAGTTATAACCTCATAAAGTGACAGTGGTCAGAATTGTAAAAATTGGCCCGGTCATTAAGCTGCAAAATGACTGTCACTAAGGGGTTAAAATATTTTGTTTGTTTTGTCTAGAATTCTGTATTTTGTTTAAGATTCATATACCATATATACTCGAGTATAAGCCGAGATTTTCAGCACCTTTTTTTGTGCTGAAAATGCCCCCTCGGCTTATACACGAGTCATAGGGCAGAAACCAGCGGGGGAGGGATGCCGCGGCAGGAGCCGGTGGCTGGGACATCATACTCACCCCTCCCTGTGCCATCGCTGAACGTTCCTGCAATCCTGCGTTCTCCCGGCTTCCTGCAGCTCTTCAGCGCTGAGCGGTAACGTAATACCCGCTCATTAAGGTCATGTAATATGGACGCGACGCCACTCCCATAGGCGTGGCATCCATATTCATGGCCTTAATGAGCGGTATTACATCACCGCTCAGCGCTGGAAAGTTGCAGGAATCCGGGGAGAACACAGGATTTCAGGGACGTTCAGCGATGGCACGGGGAGGGGTGAGTATGATGGAGGAGAGGACAAGGAGCACGGAGCAGGACGGGGGGGAGAACGGTGGATGGTGGAAGCATGGAGTAGGATGGGGGGGAGAACAGAGGACGGGGGAAGCATGGAGCCGAACGGGGGGAGAACGGTGGACGGGGGAAGCATGGAGGAAGCATGGAGGATGACCGGGGGAGAAAAGGAGGACGGGGGAAGCATGGAGGAGGACAATGAGCACGGAGCAGGATGGGGGGAGGATGGATGGCACAGAGGAGCACGGAGCAGGACAGGGGGAGAGGATGGAGGGCACAGAGGAGCACAGAGCAGGACAGGGGGGGCACAGGAGGACGGAGAAGGAATGGGGGAGCACAGCGGAGGATGGAGCAGGAGGGGGGGATTACAGAGGAGAATGGGGGAGCACAGAGCTGGATGGGGGAGCAAGTAGCAGGACGGGGGCAGCACAGAGCATAAGGGCAGTTTATATACCCGGTTTATACACGAGTCAATAAGTTTTCCCAGTTTTTTGTGGCAAAATTAGGGGGTCGGCTTATACACGGGTCAGCTTATACACGAGTATATACGGTAGTTAAAATTTTGTAAATACAATCAATCTTTTGTAATGGACTTCCCTCTTTTTTAAGCAATCACAATGTTGCAATAATCATATTTTTTCAATTTACGTTAAGATTTTGTACCTGTTTCATTGGATATTTCTCCCTCTGAGCATTTCATACATAGAAAGCAGCATTTATATGGTCCTGGCTTTAGAGTTCTCTTGTAACCTGGAGGACACTGTTCAGAGCATTTAGACACGGGAACCTATTAGAGTAGAAATCAAAGAAAGGTGATGGGGCAGTAAAGTCATCATTAATAATAAACAAACAAATGTTTTAAAATCCTTGTACAAAATACTGAATATTTAACTTTGATTACATGATATTCAGCTTATATATATCTATATATACAAATATTTGAGTGTATGTATGTGTGTGTATCAAGCCACACCCACTCCACATAGCCACACTCACTCCACATAGCCACACTCACTCCACATAGCCACACTCACTCACATACCACACTCACTCCACATAGCCGGGCCGACTCCACGCTCACTCCATAGCGACAGTAGACTTATCGAAAGATGGAGAAATATAATGAGAAGAGAAATAAAAACTAGTGATGAGCGAGCATGCTTGCCACTATTCAGTGCTCGCGATGCTCAGAGCTCGCCGAGTATTAATGGAGTTTCTCGGCTGGAGCACAGGTCCCCTCCCTGCATGTTTAGAGAGCCAATGAACATGTATGGATTGTCTGCCATGCACTGTAATGCCGCAGCAATGTTGGCTGTTGTATTACAGTGATTGGCTGGCAGCACAGCGTCATCAGGTCTATTTCTCATAAAATGCTGTGTTTATGTGTGGCTGTGTGCAGGTGTCTGCGGTTATGCTGGTAATCTAGGGCATCTAGGACACCGACCCTGACCAGCTAGCATACCAAACTCCTCACCGATTAAGTCGGTATTCTAGGGGCTTATTTCAGCCGGGGCCCTAACCACACACACGCATGACCACACTGGCGCAAAGCATATAATGGTTGATACTAGCGCATGGCAGCTCAGCATTGCCACCCTTTTATAATAACAGCTACAGGACCTGCAAGAAACAAGGACCAATGAAACTTGTTCCAGACCTTCCTGGCAGACCAATGGGAGCTGCTGAAGTACCTGAACATGTGACCCCTGATCTCCAATGAGAGATCTCACCCTGGACATGCTCAGAAGGGGAAACGCAGGACTTCATCCCAAAGACGTCTGCTTCAGAACTGGCTATAATAGCAGATCCAGGAGAGGCAGCAGCAAGTCACTGCACAGTACTGGAATGGGCAAGACGCTGGGACCTATGTCTCTGCTGAGCAGGCTCCATTGCGGTCAGAGATGAATGGGGGACCGCAGTGGAACTGGTTCGAGACTCCCCTTGTGCAGCAGCGGGAACTCGAACCCTAACATTATCCCCCTCCTAGGGCCCCCTTCTTTGGGCCTCGCTGCGCTCAAAGGCAACGATGAGCTGCGGAGCCTGAACACGCTCAGCAGGCTCCCATGACCTATCCTCAGGCCTATAACCCCTCCAATCCACCAAATAAAACTTTTTGCCACGTACCACCTTGCACCCCAGAATAGCATTCACCTCATAATCGTCCGTAGACGAACCCGATGTCCCGGCAGATGACTCGGAAAACCGGGACAAGTATACGGGTTTCAGGAGGGAGACATGGAATGTGTCGGTGATACCAAGGCGTGGCAGAAGGGCTAACCGGTAGACCACAGGATTGACCTGTTCAAGGACCTTGAAGGGACCCAAGAAGCGAGGTGCGAATTTAGTGGACTCTACACGCAGCCTAATGTTACGGGCGGAGAGCCACACTAAATCGCCAGGGGCAAAAGTCGGAGCGGGGCGCCGATGTGCGTCGACGGATGACCTAATTTTCTCCTTGGAGGCCTGAATGGCATCCTGAGTGCGGTCCCAAATATCCCGTGTCTCCACAGCCCAGTCTGCCACCCTGGATTCGGCAGAAGACACGGGCATAGGTACAGGAACCCGCGGGTGCTGACCGTAATTAAGGAGAAATGGGGTTTGTCCAGTGGAATCAGCCACCGCGTTGTTTAATGCAAACTCCGCCCACGGTAACAAGGATGCCCAGTCATCCTGCCTAGCTGAAAAAAATGTCGCAGATATGTGACCAAGGTCTGGTTGGCTCTCTCTACCAACCCATTCGTCTCGGGATGATAAGCAGAAGAGAGATTTATCTCAACACTGAGAAGGCGACAAAGCTCTCTCCAGAACCGAGACGCAAACTGGGGACCCCGATCGCTGACAATTTTGTCCGGCATACCGTGTAAGCGGAAGATATGTTTGATAAACAGTGTCGCCAAGGCCGTGCAGAAGGTAACCGGGGTAGCGGCACCAAGTACACCATTTTAGAGAAGTGATCGTGATAACCCATATGATGGTACACCCACCAGATTTGGGCAAGCCTACCATAAAAGTCCATCCCGACCATTTCCCAAGGCCTGTCTGCCACCGGCAATGGGTAAAGTAACCCAGCTGGTCAGATGTTCTTTTTTTCCCAAAATGTCCACCCACCCTGGACGAATGGGCCCAAGAGCGAACCTCCGGTTGCAAATTAGATGGTACAAAGGTCTTGCCCAGAGGGACAGACTCTAGCGAGACCGGAGCTACAGTTCTCAGGCTCTCAGAGGGGACAATAAGCCATGGTTCCCCCTCCTCCTCCTCAGAAGACACAACGGAGTGAGACAGAGCGTCAGCCCGAATGTTCTTCTCTCCGACAGAAAATGGAGGGTGAAGTGAAAGCGGGAGAAAAACAAGGACCATCTGGCCTGACGGGAATTTAGCCGCTGGGCAGTCTGTAAATACACCAGATTTTTGTGATCCGTGAAGACTTGGAAGGGAAAGCGAGCCCCTTCCAACAGATGTCTCCACTCTGAGAAGGCCAACTTCATTGCTAGCAACTCCCTGTCCCCGATGGAATAATTCCTCTCGCTGGTGTGAAGGTCTTGGAGAAAAAGAAGCATGGATGCTTCCGACCATGAGCATCATTTTGGAAGAGGACTGCTCCAGCACCAACGGACGAGGCATCCACCTCCATATAAATGGCTTATCAACATCGGGGCGATGTAGGATGGGAGCACTAGCAAAATGGGACTTAATTGAAGGGAAGGCCTTGGAGACCTCTTCAGACCACAATTTGGGATTTGCTCCCTTTTTGGTGAGGGCAACCACGGGAGCTACCAAAGTTGAGAAGTGAGGGATAAACTGGCGGTAGTAATTAATGAACCCCATAAAGCTGCACCGCCTTCAGAGAATGGGGTTCTTGCCAGTCCATCACCGCCTGTAGTTTGGCAGGATCCATAGCCAATCCCTGGGCGGAGATGATATAGCCCAGGAAAGGTAAGGACTCCTGCTCAAACACACATTTCTCCAACTTTGCGTAGAGGGAATTTGCCCGTAAGAGGTCGAAGACTCTGCAGACATCTCTCCGGTGGGAGTCAATATCTGGGGAAAAGATGAGAATATCATCCAGATAGACTACGACTGAGGTGGAGAGCATATCCCGGAAGATGTCATTAACAAAGTCTTGGAAAACGGCTGGGGCATTACAGAGCCCGAAGGGCATCACCAGATATTCATAGTGCCCATCCCTGGTATTAAAAGCCGTCTTCCATTCGTCCCCCTCACGGATTCAAATCAGGTTATAAGCACCCCGCAGATCTAATTTCGTAAATACCCTTGCCCCCGTAGCCTATCAAATAGCTCAGAAATCGGGGCAATGGGTATTTATTCTTAACGGTGATGGCATTAAGACCCCTGTAATCGATGCATGGATGTAATTCTCCGTTCTTCTTCTGCACGAAGAAGAACCCCGCCCCTGCAAGTGACACTGACTTCCTAATGAATCCTCTTGGCAGGTTCTCCTGAATATATTGGGACATAGCATCCATCTCCGGGAGAGAAAGGGGATAGACCCGTCCCGAGGAGGTTCTGCTCCATGCAAGAGGTCAATAGGACAGTCATAAGGACGGTGAGGTGGAAGGACTTCTGCAGCCTTTTTGGAGAATACGTCTGCATATGACCAATATTATTTAGGAAGTGAAGTAAGATCTGCGGGCATCTCTGTAGTGGCCACCTGAATGCATTCCCTCATACATCTGCCTTTACATGACTCACCCCAACCCAATATCCTCCCAGAGTTCCACTCAATGTGTGGGGAGTAGGGTTGAGCATTCCGATACCGAAACCGGTTCCGATACCTGAAATCCAATGTAAGTCTATGGGAACAAAATATCGGAATTAAAAATATTCCGATATTTTGTGCCCATAGACTTACATTGGATTTCAGGTATCGGAACCGGGTTTCGGTATCGGAATGCTCAACCATAGTGGGGAGTGGAAACGGAGCCAGGGCATCCCTAACAAAATCTCGTCTATTCCCTCGGGAATGACCAGAAGTGAGATAATCTCCTGATGGGAAAGGGACATTGACAATGTGAAAGGTATGGTCTGATGTGTGATTGGTGAAGGCAGTGTCGACCCATTCACTACTCAAACAGTCACGGGCTTGGCGAGCATCACCAGAGGTATAGAGTGGCGGAGAGCGAATGTAGAAGACATGAAATTTCCTTTGGCTCCAGAATCCACACAAGAGTGACTGTTAAAGTGGATGAGCCAAAATTGATTGTCCCCCTAAAGGACAACTTGGAGGCGTGTACTGCTGTGTCTAGTGAACCCCGCAATGGTTACTAGACGCGGTCGTTTCCTGACCGCCGTGGATATTTATTAGCATAATGCCCTATTTGTTGGCAAGCATTACAAGTCACAGATACTCGAGCGGCCCGAGACTTAGGTCTCGCTCGAGAAATCTCCATGGCCTCAGGGGAATCGAACGCCTGAATGGAAGATTCAAGAGATCTGGCGAAGGTGGGCGCCAGCTGGAACATCTGCCTACACTGGGCCCGCTCCAACCTCCGCTCGTTTAAACGGAGGTCGATGCAGTTAGATATGGTAATGAGCTCCTCCAGTGTGGCAGGAATCTCCCTGGTGGACAAGGCGTCCTTCACATGGTCTGCCAGTCCCCTCCAGTACACGGGTATAAGGACTTTATCTGGCCAGTCCAGCTCAGAGACCAGAGTCTGAAATTGGACGGCAAACTGGCTGACCATGGATGAACCCTGGGTGATAGCCAACAGTTGAAGAGCCATATCGTGGGTGAAGCGAGATCCTAAGAAGACCTGTTTCAGAGTTTCCAAGAAGAGAGGAGCACTCTGCACCACACGATCATCGCTCTCCCACAACGGCGTTGCCCCCTGCCACGCCCTGCCCGACAAAAGGGATATGATAAAACCCACTTTCGCCCGCTCCATGGGAAAACATGCAGCCAGAAGCTCTAGATGTATGGAGCACTGACTGACGAAACCCCGACATTGTTTACTGTCACCGGTAAACTTGTCTGGAATGGGGGAGGTGGGAAATAGTCGGAGCAGGGGTGGCAGAGGACAAACTGGCGGTGGCCACACTAGCAGCCTGAACCGCGACTGCGGTAACATCCACAGCTGAGGTTGTGTGCTCTAGAGTCGCCAACCTACCCTCCAGCTGCTGGATATACCGCTGCAGACGCTGGTCGTCTGCCATTTTACCAGCCAGACCCTGGCGCTAGTATTATGTAAGGGTCTGCGGAACGCACCAAATATTTGATGTAGAGAGGTGCGTTCGCAGCCCGGGGTCCACCGTGCAGGCGGAGCCTGCTGCTGGTAAAATGGCGCAAGGAGCGAACTCTGTTATCCCGCAGAGTCGCCAAAATAAACGCCGTAACGCGCTGTGGCAAAAAGTGCGAACTCTGTTATTCCACAGAGCCGCTACAAGGAGTGCTGCAGCGCTATATGGCGATGTGTGCGAACTCACTAAACACAACTGAGTCGCAAAATAAACACGCTAGGGCGCTGTCTAGCATTGAAAGTGAGCCCTGTTACGTCACAGAGCCGCTGAGAAAAAGTTCTGTGTCCTGTCAGGCACCCAGGTACACAGTTAAGTGCTAAGCGAACATAGAACGTGATCATGCGCTAATGTCCTCGCTGGAGTCACCCGCAATCTATGGCGTCTGAACGCCAGACCCTGAATACAGCAATCAAACTCCTCACCGGTTATGCCGGTAATCCAGGGCATCTAGGACACCGACCCTGACCAGCTAGCATACCAAACTCCTCACCGATTAAGTCGGTATTCTAGGGGCTTATTTCAGCCGGGGCCCTAACCACACACACGCATGACCACACTGGCGCAAAGCATATAATAGTTGATACTAGCGCATAGCAGCTCAGCATTGCCACCCTTTTATAATAACAGCTACAGGACCTGCAAGAAACAAGGACCAATGAAACTTGTTCCAGACCTTCCTGGCAGACCAATGGGAGCTGCTGAAGTACCTGAGCATGTGACCCCTGATCTCCAATGAGAGATCTTACCCTGGACATGCTCAGAAGGGGAAACGCAGGACTTTGTCCCAAAGACGTCTGCTCCAGCACTGGCTATAATAGCAGATCCAGGAGAGGCAGCAGCAAGTCACTGCACAGTACTGGAATGGGCAAGACGCTGGGACCTACATCTCTGCTGAGCAGGCTCCACTGCGGCCAGAGATGAATGGGGGACCGCAGTGGGACTGGTTCAAGACTCCCCTTGTGCAGCAGTGGGAACTCGAACCCTAACACAAGTGGAACACAATTGTGAAGTTGATCGAAATTTATTGGTTATTTTAAATTTTTGTGGAAATACCAAAACTGAAAAGGGGGCGTGCAATATTATTTGGCCGTTTTACTTTCAGTGCAGCAAACTCACTCCAGAAGTTCATTGTGGATCTCTGAATGATCCAATGTTGTCCTAAATGACTACTGATGATAAATATAATCCACCAGTGTGTATGTGTAATCAAGTTTCCGTATAAATGCACCTGCTCTGTGATAGTCTCAGGGTTCTGCTTGAAGCACAGTGTAATGCGATTTTGCTAATGTCCTATGGGATCGATGATGTGGGTCAGAATGAAGACAAACACTGTATATCACAGTTCAAGTTATATATATATATATATATATATATATATATTGTAGAGAGATGAACTGATGTAAGCTGCAACTCTACAGATAAGCAGGCAATAAACAGTTTCAAGAATATGTAGATAATAGCAGTACAGACCGAGGGTGTGGGTACAAGTACAGCAATGCAGTATCCAGAGGTCCAGAGCCCAGGCTGGCTCCTAGTGGAGGGCAGGCCATAGCGGAGGTGGGTGCAGAGCAGGTGTAGAGCAACAGAGTCTTTCTGGTAGTACGTAAATCCAGAAGCAAAAGGGGTATCCCGAGGAATAGAAGAACAAGCAGGTTGCAAGTCCTTGAGGTAAGCAGCAAGTGAGGAACAAGATACACAAGCAAGGTATAGTGTGCAGAGTTCCTTTATATCTGCAGCAGACAGGAAACAAGGAGCATCAGACAGGAAACAATATGGCCCCTGTGAAGCCAGTAACTCCATCTTGAGTCAGGGCAGAATCCAACAGAACTAAGGGCAAGAACAGACAAAACGGGTATGCAGTCCCAGTCCTTACATTACTCTCATCTTTAGGCTGGCGTCACACTGCAGAGTTTGATGCGAGTTAGTCGCACGACAAACCATATATAAGAACGTCCAGAGGACATCTTTAAGGCCGGCGTCACACTGCCGAGTTTGATGTGATTTAGTCGCAAGACTTTCTCGCATCAACACCCGGCACGGCCGCCCGCTCTCGGACCCGAGTGCGCAGCAGCATAGAAATACATTCAGCCGCACACTCGGGTCCGAAAGCGGGCGGCCATGCCGTGTGTTGATGCGAGAAAGTCGTGCGACTAAATCGCATCAAACTCGGCAGTGTGACGCCGGCCTTAAAGATGTCCTCTGGACGTTCTTATATATGGTTTATTGGGGTATCTGCTGTGGAACTGTCTGATCAGACGAGGAGTGTGAATATTTTCCAGAGGTTCCCAGGAATTCTTGTCAGACTGATACTATAGTCATCCCCTATGAATCCGAGAATAGATGATCTTCTCCATGATGAATTCCTCCTGCCCGTCGATGAGATTTGGATCAGGAGGAGCAGATGTGAGCCTGTGAAAGGATTTGCCACTACCGGTTTAAGTAGGGAAACATGAAAAACAGCATGAATTTTTAAAGAATTAGGCAACTTGAGTCGACAGGCTACAGAACTCACTATGCTACCGATCTTGTACGGACCAACATATTTTTGCCCCAGTTTAGATGTTTGAACTCTGAGTTTCAAGTTCTATGTTGAAAGCCAGACCATGTCTCCTACCTTGTATGTGGGTACTGGCTTACGGAATCTGTCTGCTGCCTTCTTATATCTTTCTTGCGCTGTGGCCAGCGTCTACTTCAGAACTTCCAGATTCTGCTGAAGAGACAAAATGCGGTCGGCTACAGTAGGTACAGACATGTCTATCGGAAGTCGAGGAAGAATGCTGGGATGATATCCCTTATTAGCAAAAAATGGAGACATTTTGGTGGACGCACTCTGTGAGTTATTATACGTGAATTCAGCCAGTGGGAGCAAACTCATCCAATCATCTTTTAAGTGACACACATAGCAATGCAGATACTGCTCCAGAGTCTGATTGGTCCGTTCAGTTTGGCCGTTAGACTGCAGATGGAAAGCAGGTGACAAATTTACCTTGATGTCCTGAGCAGCACAAAAATTTTGCCAAAATTTTGAAGTAAATTGAACCCCTCGATCAGATATTACTTCATCGGGTTCTCCATGAAATCAAAAAATATTTTTTACAATAAGGTCGACAGTCTGGCCATCTGTAACCTGGTACAGGGAATGAAATGAGCAGCTTTGGTTAATCGGTCAACTACTACTAGAATCGTGTTCTTCCTTGGGATGTAGGCAACTCTACGATAAAGTCCATTGAGATAGACCACCAGGGATGAGATGGAATAGGAAGACGTTGCAATAGTCCAGTAGGTGAGGAGCGAGGAACTTTTTATTCTGGCACATACCTCACATGACGACACGTACAGTCGAACGTCTTTCTGGAAAGTTGACCACCCAAAGAAGCGAAACACTAATTCTTGAGTTTTCTCAATTCCTCTATGAGCGGCGATCTTAGAGTCATGCATTAGTTTCAATACTCTTAGTTTCATTGTTTCCGGGACATACAGACGTTTTCTCTGAAACCAAAAGCCATTTTTCAAGGTTAAATTTACCTGAATAGGTGGTTGAATCAGAAGTGAATCTGTGGCGTAAGCCTCCTTAATATCCTTTAAAAGGTCTTGATTGTTCAGCACACTTACAACGTTTCGTTCAGATAGTATGGTCATTGGAGGCGAAGCCGAGGTTACGTAATCAAAATGAATCCTGGACACAGCGTCAGCCTTCCCATTGCGAGAGCCTGGTCTATGGGAAATAATGAAATCAAATTGGTTAAGAAACAGATTCCACTGAGCTTGTCTAGATTTTAGACACCTTGCTGACCTCATGAATTCAAGATTTCGATGATCCGTGAGCACAATAGTCTGTTGAGATGCCCCTTGTAGTAGATGCCTCCAATCTTTAAATTCGGCTATAATAGCCAACAACTCTTTATTCCCAATATCGTAATTCTTTTCTGCAGGTGACAACTTTTGGGAAAGAAAAGCACAAGGGTGTAGAAGATCTTTTTCACCTGTTCTTTGCGAGAGTATGGCCCCTATAGCACAGTCCGAGGCATCCACTTCCACTATGAAGGCCCAATCTGGGTTCGGATGCACGAGAACAGGGGCCGAAGTAAATTTAGCCTTCAATTTAGAGAATACTAGTTGTGACTGTGGTGTCCAAACAAACTGGTCTTCTTCTTAGTCAATTGAGTAATGGGTGGACAGTCTCCGAAAAGTTTTTAATGAACCGCCTGTAAAAATTGGCAAATCCAATGAATCTTTGGACCTCCTTCACAGACTTGGGAACTGGCCACTCTTGAATAGCATGTGAATAGGCCAGAAATTGTATTTCCGTTTTGTGAAACTCACATTTCTCCAGTTTGATGTATAACTGATTCTGCCGTAAACGATCCAGAACCATTCTCACATGCAGCTGGTGATCCTCGATATTGCTGGAAAAAAATAAAATGTCATCCAAATAAATCACAACAAAAATATCGAGTATATCCCTAAAAATATAATTTGCCAGATGTTGAAATGTAGCCGGTGCATTGCGCAGACCAAAAGACATGGCGAAGTACTCAAAATGTCCATAACGTGACCGGAAAGCTGTTTTCCACTCATCCCCGCGACAAATCCGTACTAAATTGTAAGCATCATGGAGATCTAATTTTGTGAACATCTTGGCGTGTCGCACCCTTTCGAGTAATTCGGGAATTAGTGGAAGCGGATAAGAGTTCCTAATCATAACTTTGTTAAGTTCATGGTAATCAATACACCGTCAAAGAGAGCCGTCCTTCTTTTTGACAAAGAAGATTGGGCACCTGCTGGGGAGGAAGATGGTCGTATAAATCCGTTCGCTAAGTTCTCATCAACATACTCCTTGAGTGCTTTCAATTCTGGTCCAGAGAAGAGATAAATATTCGCAAAAGGAATCGCGGCACCAGGAAGTAGTTCCACAGGGCAATCGTATGGCCGATGTGGTGGCAATGTGTCATCATTTTTTTTATTGCATACATCCGCGAAAACTTGATATTCAATTGGTAATTTTAACTCAATTGTAACTGCTGATGTGACTGAAGTTACTTCTCCAGATGATGTCTGTTTACTTGGAAACTGCACTTCTTTCGTCTTCCAATCGATAGTGGGATTTTACCGCTGTAACCATGGTAACCCTAGAATTATAGGGAAGTGAGGGGAATAAATTAGCAAAAATGACAGTTTTTCAGAATGACCTGCCCCCATGTGAATCTTCAGAGGTGTTGTTTGAAAGTCTAGCGTGTCATGTTAGGTAGCTGAGGAGGACAGGAACAACAGCCGGGCAGTCGAACACCTGAGATGTTGGTAACTAATGGGTTGCAGATTCCTAAACTAACCAAAAAACTAGAGGTAGCCGTTGAGCTTTCCTACATTGATCCTAGACGCCTCGTCACAGCCTGAGAGATAACTACACCTAAAGGCAGAAAGATGAAAGCTATCTGCCCCGGAGCAGATCCCCAAAGAAAATAGGAAGCCCCCAAACATGTAATGGCGGTTAGACAAGAAGAAAGCACGAACACAGACAGAAAATAGAATGAGCAAACGCTGGGGCCACAAGCTCACTAAATAGGATAGGACAGGAGAGATTACTTTCTGCAACCCAGAAAACCCTACAAAAATCCAACAATTCTGATTACAAAAATACTGAGATCACACGATCTCGCCACCCACTAAATCAGATCTCAGTGTGAACAAAACCAAGCCGCAGCCACTGAAAAAACAGGAAAAAGAAAATGAACAAATAACAGCGGCTTAAGATAAACTGAGAGGAGCACAAGCTCCCCGGAGGGGACCTGGCTGACCTCCACAGAAGTGCAGGGAACAATGCAAAAAGCAAGCACAAAATAAAAGCAGAAAATATCTTATCTGATAGCAGAAGATGCAGGCAAGACTCAGCAAACTTCCAAATGAACCAGGAACCACAATTGAGACAAGAACAATTGATCACTGGCAACCATCATGGAGGGAACATCCCTTATACCAGACCAGTCAGTGAACCGAGATTGCCATTCCTCGCTGAAAGGTTCAGTACTGTCTGTAACCACCAGAGGGAGCCTCTGCTCAGAAACCATCTCTAGCACATTCATAACAGTACCCCCCCTTGAGGAGGGGTCACCGAACCATCACTTGTGCCACCAGGCCGATCAGGATGAGCTCGGTGATAGGCACGGATCAGTTCCTAGCATGGATGTCCGAAGCAAACACCCAAGAATTGTCCTCCTGACCATAACCTCTCCAATTAACCAAATACTGGAGTTTCCGTCTAGAAAACGAGAATCCAATATTTTCTCAACCACATACTCCAGATTGCCCTCAACCAAAATAGGGTCAGGAGGCGCAGCCATAGGAACCACTTGCTCGACAAACCTCTTCAATAAGGACTTGTGGAACACGTTATGGATCTTAAATGTCCCTGGAAGAAGCAAACGGAAGGAAACAGGATTAAGAATCTCTATGATCTTATAAGGTCCAATGAACCTAGGCTTAAACTTTGGAGATGCAACCCTCATAGGGATATTTCTTGAGGACAACCAAACCAAGTCCCCCACTTTAAACTGAGGACCATCAGTCCTATGCCGGTTGGCAAACCGTTGGGCCTTCTCCTTAGAGAGAGACAACCTCTTCACTACCTGGTCCCAAATCTGCTGCATTCGCTCCACAACAGAGTCAACACCTGGATAGACAGAAGCCTCCGCCTGTCCCGAAGAAAATCGAGGGTGAAACCCAAAATTGCAGAAAAATGGAGACATCAAGGTGGCAGAGCTAGCCCTATTATTAAGAGTAAACTCAGCCAAAGGCAAAAAAGAACCCAGTCATCTGGATCAGCAGACACAAAACATCTCAAATAAGACTCCAAGGTCTAGTTTGTTCTCTCGGTTTGTCCATTGGTCTGAGGATGAAAAGCAGAGAAGAAAGATAATTGAACACCAAGTTTAGAACAAAATATCCTCCAAAATCTGGAAAGAAACTGGACTCCTCTGTCAGACACAATGTTCTCCGGAATGCC